>JBANCX010000118.1:0-30021 GCA_037040065.1 Dettopsomyia nigrovittata
TACACCCAAATATAGCAGCAATCGTTGATAGACAGTATAGAGAATTGATGTTGTTAGTTTTTGGCATTGATTTGTTTTGTACTCGATAACTAATTATCGACTGTGCTTGAACTGCAATCGTAATTTAAAAAACAAAAAAGAACACAATGAATTGGGAATACAAAGAATATATTTGCACCTACAATGGATGCAATAAAACATTTAATACCAAATGGACATTGAAACGTCACAGTGCTACGCATAACACAATTCCACATTATAATTATGAATGCAATAAATGTGATAAAAAGTTTACACGCAAAGATTCATTGGATAGACACCAACAGTAAGTGAAATAGTATCGATATAATAGTAAAACATTTTTTAATAATTATTCGTTCTTTGCCGACAGTTTAAACCACAGCAATACGCAAATAATGTATATGTGTTGCGAAGATGGTTGCGGCAAATTTTTTAATTTAAAATCAACTCTCTATCGGCACAAAGCCTCACATGCCAGCAAATATACGTGCAAAGTCTGTGGCAGCATCTATACACGCAAGGACAATTTGACACGGCATGAAGCGTAAGCTTGATTTTTACAATAATTAATAATAATAATCATAATCAACGAATTCTCTGTTCCTTGTATAGAATGCATGAAAACCAAATTACAGAACAAAACAAAGATGAGAATGTATCAGCTGACAGTGTTGCCATATCGAATGAAAGCAATATCAAAATACATAATCGATTACCCATATGAATGCAGCTGTGTGTGTGTGTACACTTATCGATACAGTAAAACAAAAAAAAAAAAGAAATTAGTTATCGGCTTTATAAAAAAAAGTAAATATATTTACATATATACTATTTACGACGTGACTGCAAAAATAAATCAACAATCAACATGACAATGCGTCCAGATGACCACCGCCGCAAATGGGACAAAAGCGAATATCAAAAGTTAGCCCAAGAGCGTCTACAAAATCAAAATGCAGCTAAAGATGAAGGTACAGCGCTTGCCTGCTAAAGGGTTTATTAATCTATTGTTTGACCTTTATTTACAGAGCCGCTACAACGTGAGAATTTGAAACGTCGCGATTATAAAGTGGATCTGGACAGCAAATTAGGCAAAAGTGTTGTTATAAATAAAAATACACCTACCTCACAATCTGGCGGCTACTATTGCAATGTATGCGACTGTGTTGTCAAAGATTCAATTAATTTTCTTGATCACATCAATGGCAAGAAGCATCAACGTAACCTGGGCATGTCCATGAAGGTTGAACGCAGCACTGTTGATCAAGTGAAGGAACGTTTTCAGCAAAACAAACGTAAAATGGAAGATAAACAAAAGGATTATGAGTTGGAGAAGCGTTTACGTGAGGCCAAAGAGGAAGAGGATCGCTACAAGGAGCACAGAAAAGAGAAAAGAAAAGAACGCAAACGTAAAGCAGAAGATAATGATGACATCGGCTCTGGATTAACCGATGATATGGCTGCCATAATGGGCTTCTCGGGTTTTGGTGGCTCCAAAAAGAACTCATAGGGAACACACACACTTTAATTGTTATTATTTTTTAAGTTTTAAATATAGAAATGTTCACCAACGAATCGCAACTGTGACTGTGACATTTATTTTTCATCATATATATATTTTATAGTATAATAATTTGTATATTTCATTGTATAATTAACAACAAAATTGCCCAAAATGCAAAAGTACATTTCCTCGTTTCCACTTAAATTAATATATCATCCCCCCCGACACAAAACATACACGAAATACCATTTTAATGACTGAATTGCTAAAATGCTGGCAAATTTGCAAACAATTTTCTTCATTTTAAGTGAATACAAATCCCTGCTCAATTGGTATATCCCATGGAATGCTAAAAAATTCACCAGGCAACTGTGTACAATGTGTTGAATTATAATCGCGTAAATGCTTGCGTAGCTATAATAAAAAAAGATATATATATATAGAGAAATTTTGATATATTTAAATAAAAACGATCGTGATGAATATCACTTACCAAGAACAATGCCATTTGACTGCGTATTTCCTCATTGTATGAGCTACCAATGAGCATTGGATATGCTTTGCCCTCATCTGAGGCATAAGATATAAGACGTGACATGCATAGTTTTTCCTCATTGACGCCATAATTAAAGGGTTCCAATGGCTTTGATAACAATCCTTGAACACGTCTCAATTGTATCTCATCAAATATCAATGGATAACGAAATTTAAGCAATGTCAATGTTAAAAAGTTACCACGATTCGTTTCGATGCGATTGTCTCTGTGTAAAAAAGCAAAAAATTCCAATAAAAATATATTATAATAGTAGAATATTCAATCGAATTTGTAGAATTCAATGCAAATTCAAGTGGCCCAATGATGACAACAAGCCAAGGCTTGTTTTACGCTAGCTTGGGGGACTACTTGAAATGAAAAAGTTGAAGTTGAAAGGGATATAATTCTACGATTTGTTGGGGAATGAAGGTGTTAACCTTTAAAAGAAGCATACTCTCTATTTGGGATCTATCATCTAAGTAGCAATTAAATCCAATATAATAACATACTCGGCTATAATTTCATCCTCTGTACGGCGTATAAGCATAATTGGTCCATTATATTGCGTAGCTAGTTCAGCATTATTTAAATTACAATATTTTCGTATAGCAATGCGTACAATACCGCTCAAGGCGAGTGGCATACGTGGTTGTGCTAAATAGAGTATATCATCAAAGGTAGCATCCAAGAACTGCAAAAACAGAATTGAAATAAATAATAAACCTTAAGTTAGTTGATTATCCATACTTACCACACCTTTAACATCCGGATAAGTTGTTGCAGCAAATAATGTACTAAAACCACCAATGCTCCAACCATACAATATAATATCCTCAACGGCAAACCCTAAATGATTAATGGCAAAACGCACAACAGCATCAATGGCATTCTTATCTTGCTCTGGATGTGGTGAACCAGTGCTGCCACCAAAACCTGGATGATTCCAACCCAATACAGAATATTTCAATGCAATTGGTGTACCCATAATGCCAACCTCATAGAAGCCAGCATTGCCTTCAGAGCATATAACTAAAGTTTTGCCATTACCCACATTATCATTGCGATTATCAATGAAAAGTGTATCAATTTCATTGGCATCAATTGTCTTGACTTTATATCTAATGCCATTATCTTCCTCAATGAGTTTAGCACGTCCAGAGATCAGCATGGGCCCTAGAATATATAGAAAAATATATATATAGTAGCAATCATACTAAAGTTAACTCTTTAATACATACGCATAAATTTTTGGAGCAACTTAACAGAGCCCGGATAGATCATAGATAGGCCAAAGGTATTGATGGCCAAATAGGCAATTATCTCACATGGCAATGATGCAATATTCATGCTCTCCAGACGATTTCTCACCGTATTTGTTGGCTTTTTGGCATCTCTGTGAAGCAATAATAAGATGACCTGTCAATTAACAATTAATAATTAACTTACCCGGCCAAGGTTTTCACATCAAAGTCAACGGGCCAAGCATTAAAGTCAATATCAAAGCGACGTAGCGCCTCTGATGATTTATTATTGCTCTTAGCCTGTGTCAAGGCCTGTATCATGCTTGTATATGTTTTCGACTGACGGCGTCCAACGCCGCGCATTAGCAATGATATCATAACTATTAAGCCAACACTGGTGCTTAGCTTTAGCAGCATTGGCACTGAATCGGCCACAAAGTAGCCGCGACGATAGAGAAATGTGAAAATCAATGGCGATGAATAATAACTAACTGACCAAACCACAGACAGCTGCAATAGAAGAATCAATCTTAAATGTTATCATACATATTCATATATTATCTGAACAACCCACCGTTGATAATATTTGATCACCAAATTTTTCAGCTGCTCCCGATTCATAGATTTTGCGCTGCAAAAGTTTTATAAGAAATTTTTATTTGATTTATCTATTTCTTATTTAATCAATTGCATCTTACCTGTGGCTCGGGCAAACCTTTGTACTCCATGTAGAGCTTCGGCCCAAACATATAATTAAGAAAACTCATTTTCTTTTGTTATATTTTTCTAAACAAAATTTATGATTGCGTCTGCGTCTGAAAATATTATGATTTTCGTTTCTATTGAAATTGTGAAAGTGAGGGCAGCACAAACAAAAAAAAAACTAGTTCCTTACGCTCACATAGAAATGAGCGACTGACTTAACGATGAATTGTGCGAAAGACTGTATTGCATATAAACTATATTTAATAGCAAATTTTTTATAATTTATAAAAAGAAACTGAAAGACGTCACATACGTATTTAAATGATTGTTGCTTTTTATTTAGAGAGAGAGAGAGCTCTAAAAATTGTTTCAATGTTGGTTGACACTCAGTTTATTTTATTTGATTTGCATGTATCGATATATATTGATATGTCGCGAACTGAGATTGCAGTTCAGTTCACTTGTCGCCCATGTTACAGCTGTCAGTTTCGCCCACAAGGTAGTTCAGTGAATAAGATAAACTAGTTCATTGGCTTCCATAGAGATGAGCGAGTGAATTACTTTAGCGATAGTCTGATACGCATATGTTAAAAAAATTTGTTCAATTTAGAGATACTTAAAGCTGCACTAGCCATGACATACGTATTTAATTAATGGGGTTTTTTTATTTTGAGAAAACTGTTTAGTGTTATTCGAAAAATTTTTTAATTTGCAAGTATCGATTTAGTATCGATATATGGCATGACGATATGTATTAATTGGTTCATATGAATTATCAGTCAGCCATGTCACAGCTGTCAGTTCCACCCACAAAGTAGTTCAGTGAATTTAATTGAATTTCTTTTACCGGCTACAATGGACAAGTTTACAAAAGCGCATACCAAAAACTTAGCAGCTGCACAAAAACTAGTAAATACCTACGCCTCAAGTAGCTCCGAAGATGAGGGCGAACTGGATGAGAAGCATATTCTAGGTAAATAAATAATTTTAATGTATGACGTGTACAAATATAAATCTTTTGCAGATCTTCTTTATAAGCACTATCAGGCAACGCCGCAGTCTGCAGCTGCAGCTTCAACTGGAAATGGAACGGATCGAAACCGCACAGCCACATTCTTGGAGAATACGTTGCACTCGGGCGCAGCTACTTGTCTCATTTGCATTGGCAGCATACGACGTATCGAGTCAATTTGGTCATGCAAAAGTTGCTATTGTTTCTTCCATTTGAATTGCATTCAACGCTGGGCAAATGATAGTGTTATGCAGCTAAAGCTCAAGGCAGAGCAACAAAATGGCAATCAACAGCAAGGTTATTACAATCATTTGGGTGAATTTGTGCCGCCAAAGAAACAGAAATCTTTGCACTGGTGTTGTCCCCAATGTCGCAGAGACTATCAGCCTACAGATCGTCCAACACAATATGAATGCTTCTGTGGCAAAGAGATTAATCCACAGCCGCAGCCATTTCTGGTGCCGCACTCTTGTGGAGAGCTTTGTGGCAAGCTGTTGCAGCCGAAATGTGGTCATGATTGCAAACTGCTTTGTCATCCAGGTCCATGTCCACCCTGTGGCCAAATGGCTCAATGTTCCTGTCTCTGTGGCAAGTCAGCGCAGCGCTCCATGCGGTGCATAGACAAAAATTGGCAATGCCAACAAAATGTGTGTATTAATCTTCAAGAAGGGAATTACAACTAAATTTTTATTGTTTATTTTGGCAGTGTCAAGCTCTGTTGGCATGTGGCAAGCACAAATGTAACCAAAGATGTCATCGTCCTGGCCAATGTCCACCGTGCAGCAATAAGAGTTCACAGCCCTGCGATTGCAAGCGTCAGACGAAAGTGGTTAATTGCTCTGACCCTAAATGGAAGTGCAACAATGTAAGATCAATGGACTATATAAGATAAGACTAGCTTTAACATGGTTATGCCATTAAGGCAATTAATTGAGGAAGCATTAACTATGTTTTACGTATGTCAATTAAGTTCCCAAAAGTTGGACAGTTAATCGACGTGTACAGGGATGATTGCCTGAAAAAATAGGCCAAGCGATGGTTCAAAAGCAGCCAAGTGTTGCTGGAGTATGATTCGCGCGAAAATTTCATAAATTTCTGGGAACTTAATTGACAGACGACGAGCAAGCTAAACTGTCCTTTTTTATTCCTTGTCTCAATTTAATTTTTCTTGTTTTAGATTTGTGATGCAATGTTTGCTTGCGGACTACATAAATGTGAGAAAATTTGTCATGCTGGTCCTTGTGGTGGTGGCGAATGTCCACTGGGTCGACGCAGCTGTCCCTGTGGCAAGAGCGTAAGCTATAAACTACCTTCCAGTAAAATTTAGTTGAAATTCATTTTCACATTTTCCATAATAGAGCAAAACAAGCGCCTGCAGCGATGTGGTGGAAACTTGTGGTGATACATGCCAAAAGCTATTATCCTGTGGCAAGCATAATTGTGCGCAACGTTGTCATCGCGGCGCATGTAACTTGGTAATGCCTTCAATTCAATTGTTTTTATCATTAAGCCCTAATTAAGACTGTTCTCTATGTTTAGTGCCTGGTGCGCACCACAAAGAAATGTCGCTGTGGTTTACATGAAAAGGAGTTGCCATGTTCCAAAGAATTCAATTGTGAGACAAAATGTAAACAATTGCGTGACTGTGGCAAACATGCATGCAATCGAAAGGTTGGTCAATCTTCTACATTCATCAACTTCTATTGTTAATCGTCTTTCGTTTTTTTAGTGCTGTGGCGATCAGTGTCCACCTTGTGAGAAAATTTGTGGTAAACAGCTTAGCTGCAACAAGCATAAATGTCAATCAGTCTGTCACAATGGTCCATGTTATCCCTGCAAGTTGGAATCTCAGGTCAATTGTCGTTGTGGCAAAACACGACGTAACGTGCCCTGTGGACGTGAGAAAAATGCACGAATTGTCTGCCAGGAGCTCTGCCGGTTGGTCTCTCTGCTTAGCTAAACACGAATAATTGTATTAATGTATTCTTCTCTTATGCTTCGCTAGTGTTACATCCAAATGTCATCATCCGGTTAAACATCGTTGCCATAAAGGTGAATGTCCGCCATGTGCACAACCATGTGGCTTGCCCAATGATACCAGCGGCTGCTCTCATATTTGTAAAGCACGTTGCCATGCAGCGATACGCACCCAAGCTGGAGTTAATAAGCAAGTCAAGTATATTGCACAAGCACATCCACGCTGTGAGCAACCCGTAAGCGTTACTTGCATTGGTGGCCATGAGGTGGCCAATTGGCCATGTTGGAATTCAAAGCCCACATCCTGTCAACGTCCATGTGCACGTCAATTGAAATGTGGCAATCATACATGTGCTCTTGTCTGTCACGTTGTACCCGATCCACAAAATATGCAAGAACAACAGCAAGGTTGTGGCAAATGTGAAGAAGGTTGCAACGCAGCCCGTCCACCAGGCTGTCAGCATGCCTGTCCCCTGGGTGGTTGTCATCCAGCGCCCTGTCCACCATGCAACTATGTCTTTAAAACTAAATGTCATTGTGGTCTCAATCAAGCGATCTATAAATGCAATGAATATAACAATATGTGGGGCACTCCTGCAGAGATTACTGAGCGGCAGGAACAATTGCGCAGCTGTGGCAATCGTTGCCTAAAGAATGTATGTATTAAAGACTATAATTATATGAATATAATTATTCATTTTAATTCCTTTATTTAGTTTGATTGTGGACATCGTTGTCTGGCCATTTGTCATTCGGGCGAGTGTCCCAATCCCGAACTATGTCGCAAAAAAATTCGAATCTATTGCGCTTGCAAACTCATCAAATTAGATATCGCTTGCGATAAGCAACGTGCTGGACAAATAGCTTTGGAATGCAATGATAATTGTCTGATGGAACGTACCAAGGCACAAGCAACAGAGCAACAACAATTGGCACAAAAACAGCAAAAAGAATTGGAAAAGAATCGTTTAGAATTGGAAAAATATGAGCAAAAGTTTGGTAAACGCAAGCACAAAGAACGTAAAGCGATTGACATGCAAACGACTAAAACAAATTACAATTGGAAGCGTTTATCCATTTATCTATTAGCTTTTCTATCGATGTTAATTGCTTTAGCTGTGGCCTACTATGCAGAGAGTTAGAGAAACATCATCATTTAAACAATTTAAATATTGAGCTTTTAATTTTGTTGATAAATTAACAATTTTGTCCATTTATAGAGTATTTTTCGTTTCGTTTTGCTTAAAGCTTTCTTCTAGTTCAAATAATTTTATGACTTCTTCACTTTCTTCGTTTTGTAGAAACAGGCAGCCAAAAAGACAGCCGAACTAAGGAACGTTGAAATGAGGAAATTTGATAATAACATCAAATCATATGATTGTACAAATACTGTATAGATGCGTGCTAGAAACAAACAAAGAATTTATAAGACTATTAATTCATTTAATATTTAGTTATCTTACTCATATTGGTAAAAGCCGATAATGCCCAAGTTGTTCGGCTAACAGAGTTGGCATCTTTGCTACGCAATATGGCAAACAATTGTAGTACTTTGCTCGTGGCTCCAATTGGTGTACAAAATGGCTAAACGGAATAAAGGAAACAAATTTGATTTATAAACATTTGCAACAACAATTTGAACTAAAAACTTTGATTTTCTAACTACAAAAATTTCTCTTTTAGTCCCCAAAAGGGGACTTCTCTTTCATATAAACTTCCCCCATATTTGGCAATAAGGGAAATTATGCTTAAATTTAAATTTTAAAAAAGATGGGAAATTTTATAAGTCCCCCATTTTTGTCAATTGAAATTGATAACGAACAAAAATTTTGTTGAACAAAATTAACAAATTTGTAGGCCAACCCTCGCATTATGACCAGAACAAACAAACACTAAAACAAATTGGACTTTTTCGAGACAATTAAAAATAGCCCATTAAAAAAAATATTAGAAGAAAAACAACAAAGACACTTGACCTTGACCAAAGACTCTGTAAATCAAAGAAGATGCTCAAAAATATGAAAAATAAAAACAACTTTTCAAAACAAGTTAACAAAACAAAATAGTTTTAGTTAATTAGTAAATGGAGAATAACGAAAAAACTTGTTTTGTTATCTTGAATTTCTAATCAAACTGCCGCTGATAATAAATTAATAATAAAATAATCAAAAATATTTTTTGTTTACTCACCACCAGGAACGTTAATATAATAATGGGAAATAATTTGAAATAAATCAATGTTGCAATACAAGCATAACAAAGGGCAATTAATTGTGTACGTTTGCCAAGTAAATTCTGATATTTAAACACATAAAATATTAGAATATATTCTTGTAGCAGCAATACAGGATATTCCATATATGATAGAAAATCATAATTTGATGTATAATTGTAGGACATCATCACAGTATAGCTGAATAGCTCCAAACATAGACCCAAAACGCTGATGCCTTGAATACAAAACAAAAAAAAACACAAAATTAGAAAGTTAGGGATATTTATATATGCGTAGGAGTCGAGCACCTTTGGAAGATTCATTTTGTCGTATTGTATTTATTTGTGGCACTTTAATAAACAGACATGAGGATATTGTGATTAAACTTAATAAATCAGCTATTATAAGCACTATGCCTTTGTCTAAATAGTGGGATATAAGGTCACCAAGACCATCGTTTGTGGCCATCTCTACCGCTAAACTGATAATATGTCGCTATACCCCCACACTGATTGTTTGGGGTTTATTTAAATGCAAGTTATCGATAGTGGGGCGGTTCTGCTTATCGATGTGTGCGATGTAAGTAAACATTGTGTTTATTCTAAACTTTATTAAACATTATATTAATTAGAATTTTGTATGATATAAATTAATAATAATTTATTTATTGCGCCTACAATCATCATATTTTGTTAATCGACTAGTTGAAATCGATATCGACTGATATCGATGCCAACATTGTGATGCCAATGATGTGTATCGATGCTTAGGTCCGATACTTACGGTGCTGCTAACATACAGTGGCAGCGCAGCTCAAGTCATTTAGTTATTTTTCTGTCTGAATTTATGAATTTTTTTGTTTATGTTCAACAGCAAAAATACCCATAATACAGTGATAGTAAAACAATAATATTGCTGAGCTGTGTGTACATATATATATATATTTTAAATAAAGAACACAATTCCAAAAACAACGTACGTGGTAATATGCAAAATTAAACGTGTGTGCGTATGAAACGTGTGTGTGTGTTTGTGTGAATGGGCTAAACGCAAAAAGTGTAAAACGGATGAAACAGTTAAACAATTTAGCTTAAATACAATTGTGTTGTGGCTTGATAAATATATGAAAAATAAACTATTGTACAAAGTGCATAAATATAAAGTTAACTAGGGGTAAAGTAAATTAATTTTTCTCATGCATGACATTCGTCTCTCTTTCAAGTGTGTGTGTGTGTGTGTGTATGTAGCCCCTTTGTATGTATGTACATATGTATGCATGCGTGTATTGGTATATGTCTGTGTCTCTGTGTGTGTGTGTGTACAACAATGTTCACATTTTTTTTTCTTTTGTTGTTTGCTCCACACGAATTATGGGGGCTGCTGCAGGTGCAGAAAAGTGGGGTTAGGGCAAAATTACAAATTTAATTTGAAGTAATATTTATATATATATAAAATTATATGTAATATGTAAATCTATGATGATAAAGCTGAAGCTGATGGGTCTGAGATGTGCATTTCAATTTTTAGTCACGCTTGTCTTTTGTAGTCCTTTTTTTTTTTCTTCTTTTTACCTGTGCAACGCAACGAATGTCGTGTGAAAGTAGAAGACAACATAAAATGAAGACCCTTTTAGGAGGAGGAGAAGAAGAAGAAGAGGTCAACAGCCATTATGTATTATAAGGGGAGGGTAAAGATATTTTTTTTTATGCTCTAAACGACATTCTTGTGCACATCTGATCTGTTATAATAACACAGGATACACACAGACACACACACACAGAAAATTCCTATGCGATCGCTCGTTCGTTGTTTCGATCCCTTTTTTTCTTCCTCCCTATGCATTGCGTATGCATTTGTGTGTGTGTGTGTGATGCTGCGAGCGAGCGAACAAGCAAGCAAGCAAGGGCAACAACTCGCTTAACACGGCCTGAGAGCCAAGAGAGCGAGATAGCGGCTTAAATTGCAAGGTGTACGCCATCGTTATGGTTGTTGTTGTCGTTGTCGCTGTTAGTGGTGGTAGTGGTGTGTATCTTTATTGCTGCTGCTGCTGCTGCTTCTTCTTCCGTCCGTTACTTTAGCTCTTGTCATCGCATGCCTTTACCTTTAGCTGCTGCTGCGGCTGCCTGATCTCTGTCTGTATGTGTGTGTTTGTGTGTGTGTGTTGTAATACTCGTTTTTCTCATCTTCTTTGCGCATTCTACTTCGCGCCGTTTTAACTTCTGCCGCTGCTGCTGCTGCTGCACTTTTGTGATTTCCTTTGCAGAGTTTTTTTTTTTATCATTGGGACGCTGCTGCGTCTACGGCCTGCGTCTGCATTTTTCCCACTGCTTTTCTTTTTGATTTTGCACTTGGGAACGTCAGAGACAGAGAAACAGAGAGAGAGAGAGAGAGAGAGAGAGAGAGAGAGAGACAAGACACGATCATCGTGCTTATTACCTTGTTGCTTGTTGCCTTTTCAATGCTGGTTCGCGTTGCGTGGGAATTTTTTTTTTTAGTAGAAGGAGCGTCGTAGCTCATCCCTGGCGGGTTCTTGTGTTTTTTTTTTAGTTCTTAGAAAAAGGATATCAGCTTAAGAGTAAAAGTAATTTGATTAAATTATGATTTGTAAGAAAATGTTGTACATGGGCAGCGGCATCTGACATTTTTATTAATCTTAGCTAGGACCTCCATCATTACATCATATATCGATAAACGATAGGTTTTGAAATACAAGCGATGTGATCGTTCGCAGTGTGCAAGCAAGAAATTATTTAGACAAGATGCGTGATAATAAATAATGACCGATCATTTCGATATATACATGTATCGATAAAAGATTGATTGCTGCTTTGTGTGTGAGTGAAATAATTATGAAATATATGCAGAGTAAGAGTAATTTAATTAAATGTTTTATTTATGTCTTATTATTGGACAAGCAAAAAACTGTGATGACAATCATTTCGATATACATCAATCGATCAACGATAGCTTAGAAACGTACAAATATCAATCGATATCTTTTAGTAAGAAACTCTGATGACATACATATATATATATCGATCAACGATTTATTGTAAAGTTAGCAAAAACAATCGATGTAGCCGTTGCTTTGTATGTTTTACTAGTGAAATAATAGATATTTGTTGTTTTTCATTTTCCTTTTACAGAAGATTTAAACATTTCCCTCCCTCCTGCGCTAGTGTATTTGTATTATGGAAACAGGATGTTCTGTTGCTAGCATTAATTGTTTAAGTGCAGAGGCCACCGCCGCCGCCGTCGCCGCTCAAGAGCAGCAGCTACAAAGCGAATTAAAGCCGATAACACCTCAGCCAGGCAAGAGCAGCAGCAAAAGCAGCAGCCAAATCGAATCTATGTCCAATAAATTGAGGGAAGCGGAAGCGGAACTGCTGGAGGAATCACAACATGGCTTTGCCGTAGTGCTCGATGATGATGATGATGAATCGAATACGGGAACGACAACAACAACGCCGGGCGTACTGGAAACCTATGAAATAAGCTCTTCCAATTCACTGCCGAATAGTACAGGAGCTGCATCCTCCAGAGGCGATATGATAGCTGGCGATGGTGTTGTTGTTGTTGATGATATGCCCGTAGATGAGAGCTCATCTACAGATACACATGATGATGATGATGATGGTGATGGTGATGGTCATATACGTCCAGTTTCAAGCACTGATGATGTATTCTTCAATGTTGATGAACAGGAACCGCCAGTTGTATGCCTTATTAATGAAGATGAAGATGAATTTGATGATGATGAAGATGACGAAGATGATGATGATGAGGAAGAGGAGCTTGTTATCGAAGAAGATGATGACAATGCATTGCCCAAAACATCATCAACAACATGTACATCAACATCAACATCCACAACAACAACACAAATTGCCGATGGTCTAGATGATGGCATCATAATGACCACAGACGGTTTTAAAATATATTTGGAAACGCCCGTTGTTGAGGAGCAGCCCCAAACACATACACATCATCATAGCCATGCCAATGCCATCACATCAGCCAATGTCCAACAATCTGAACTGCTGACAGCAGCAGGCGCCGCAACAGTAGCTGGCAAACCCAAACGTCTCAGCGATGAATTTGAAGCGGACGCTGACACCGAAACGGAGACAGAGACTGTGGCCCCAACAATTAGAGGAGTTAAGTCTGATATCGAATGTGGCAATAATATTAATAATAATAATAATAAGACAACTAATGTGTTGGCCACAAATTCAATGCACGACAGACAAATGTCTGTGCGTTTAAAACAAATGAGCTTGACCACAGATCACACTGGACAAGGCAATAGTTCCAGCTCTAGTTCCAGTTCAAGCTCAAATTCAAGTTCATGTCAAGCAGATATTGAGTCAATGGATCGCATAGAACGTTCAGATTTTGAGACAGAGCAACGTCTAACTGGCGGCATAATTCTTGGCAATAGTTCATCATTATTAAATAAAAATCGTTTAAATTTAAGTCTAATCAATCGTGCTGCATTAGCAACTGGCAATAGCGATGATTGGCCCAGTAGCAGTAGCAGTAGCAGCAATGGACGTGCCTGCTCCTCGGACAGCAAGGTAAAATAGTTGAAAATTTTCTGTTTTGTAACTTTTACATTTTTTTCTATTCGTTTGTTTTTTTTTTTTCTAGTGCACGTATAAAGATTTATCAACGACGCCCACAAGTAGCCGCAAATATACAAATAGTCGGTTAAGCAAGTCCACTGCCAAACTCAATTTAAGCAGCACACTAAGCGCGACAGCGGCAACGACAGTGTCGTGTCCAGCGCACAGCAGCGGCAGTAGCTCCTCCACTGTTATTGTAGAGCCCAGCACGTCATCAACTTCAACATCAACAAGCACGCGTCAGGATGTTTGTACAAATACAAATTCAAATGATGGCAATCCAGAGATTGAGAATGAGCAAGTCGTCCAACCGTCAACAGTCACTTCATATAATTCGGTAGCATCACAGACTAGCAGCCAAGATATGGGCTGCAGTCGTACCAGCGTTGTAGTGGCAGCAACATCAGCAGCAGCAGCACAAGATGTACAAGACGCACAGCCATCGACATCAACAACATTTGCGGCTAGATGTCATTATGCTGGATTTGTGGTAGCAAAGCCACAAGCACCAGCAGCAACAACAGTCACAAGGCAAGTGAATGCCAGCGCACAGACACAGGAGCGTTTTTTGGTTAGAAGTGGTAGTGGTGCCGCCGGTTTGACAGCTGCTGGCAGATCAACATCAGCTGGAGCTGGAACAGCAACTGGATCAGCTGGTACAAGCGAAACAATACGCGCACGACGACGCGTCGATGCTACAAAAAATGGCAATGATGTCATTGTCCTAGAAGTTGTTGTTGAAGAAAATAATAATGCTGATGCTGGTATTGTTGAGCCAAATGAATTTAATGCCGAGGAACCATGGAGCAATTGTGATGAGGAGAACAATTGTTCGGATCTTGAAGAGATTTGTACATGTCAGAATAGTATAATGGCAAATAGTCGTAGTGGTAGCAATGCCAGTCTTACTGAAGCTCTCGAAATGGATGCAACAGATGAGCCACAATCTATAGCTGATTGCACCCAACAGCAGCAGCAGCAGCAACAACAGCAGCAGCAACGGAAGCGTAAATATAATGAAGGTCGTCTATTGGATGGTGACTACTCAATGAGTATTACGGGCAGTGGTGGTGTGGGCGGCACTGGAGGATCAGGAACTGTTGGTGGTAATAATTCAGCCGGAACTAGTGACAATAGCCGTAAACGTATTGCCTATGACTTTGCATCAACACCACGCTCGTCATCTTCAACGCAGCCCTTGATGATGCTCGCAATGACGCCAACAAGCATGTCATCAATTGGAACGACTGGATCAACTGCTGGCTCAGGTATTGGTACATTGGGTAATTGCTCTCCGGCTACTATTGTTGGTCGTCGTACACCGCGTACATTATTATCCACAAGAGATAATCCACCGCCAGAGTTACAACATTGGTTGGCACAATTTCAACGTTGGTCACATCCTGAACGCCTGCTGGCCGTTGATCGTCTAATCGATCATTGTGATCCATCGCAGGTGCGTCACATGATGAAGGTCATTGAGCCGCAATTTCAACGAGATTTCATATCGTTGTTGCCACGTGAGCTAGCGCTCTTTGTTCTTTCGTATTTGGAGCCCAAAGATTTGTTGCGCGCTGCTCAAACCTGTAAAAGTTGGCGTTTTCTTTGCGATGACAATCTGTTGTGGAAGGAGAAATGCCGCAAGGCACAAATTCTAACAGAGACACGTAGTGATCGTCCCAAACGTGGACGTGATGGCAATATGCCGCCCATAGCATCACCCTGGAAGGCTGCCTATATGCGTCAGCATATTATCGAAGTCAATTGGCGTTCCAAGCCGGTCCGTAAGCCCAAAGTACTCAAAGGTCATGATGATCATGTCATTACATGTTTGCAATTCTCTGGAAATCGTATTGTCTCCGGTTCCGATGACAATACGTTGAAAGTTTGGTCTGCCGTCAATGGCAAGGTAAGCTAAATGGGGACGGATATGCTTAAAGATTTAAAAATAATGTATTTTCTACTATATCTGCAGTGTCTACGCACATTGGTGGGTCATACGGGCGGCGTCTGGTCCTCACAAATGTCTGGCAACATTATTATTTCCGGCAGTACAGATCGTACCCTTAAAGTATGGGACATGGATAGTGGCGCCTGTGTTCATACGCTACAAGGACATACCTCGACAGTGCGTTGTATGCATCTCCATGGCAATAAGTAAGTCGTTTTGAGTTGCTACCAAATTGAATTTCTAATGAATTCCTCTCACATTACGTTTCGTAGGGTCGTCAGTGGTTCACGGGATGCCACTTTACGTGTTTGGGACATTGAGTTGGGCAGCTGCCTTCATGTGCTTGTTGGTCATTTGGCGGCAGTGCGTTGTGTGCAATACGATGGCAAGCTAATTGTATCTGGAGCCTATGATTATATGGTTAAAATTTGGCATCCGGAGCGACAGGAGTGTCTGCATACGCTACAAGGACATACAAATCGTGTTTATTCATTGCAGGTACTTTAAAAAAAAGTGGAATATAATAATATCATGATTTACTTTAATGCTTTTCTCTCGTTGATTGTTATGTTAGTTTGATGGTCTTCATGTGGTATCGGGCTCATTGGATACGTCCATACGCGTTTGGGATGTGGAAACGGGTAATTGCAAGCATACACTAATGGGACATCAAAGTCTTACGTCGGGCATGGAATTGCGACAGAATATACTCGTTTCTGGTAATGCCGATTCAACGGTCAAAGTGTGGGACATTACCACCGGACAGTGCCTCCAAACGTTATCGGGTAAGTGTCTTAGCTAGCTAGCACGCTGAATCTGATCTCTATTTTATACTTGCTTTATCCTCATTCTTTCTCTCTCGCTAAAAGGTCCAAATAAGCATCAGTCTGCAGTCACTTGTCTGCAATTCAATTCACGTTTTGTAGTTACCAGCTCCGATGATGGCACTGTCAAGCTGTGGGATGTCAAAACTGGTGACTTTATACGCAATTTGGTTGCATTGGATTCGGGTGGCTCTGGTGGAGTTGTGTGGCGTATAAGGTATGTTTCGATAGAAATAATCATTAAAGTCTGTTGATTGATCAAAGAATTGTTTGATTAATCGTGACAGACATCGAATATCGATCATATATCGGATATATTTTGATGCAGGTTGCAATAAATGTTTACAGCATTCCGATAAATCGTTCAATTTGTTTAAATGTCGCAATGAATGTCCGTTTTTTTTCTTCTATTTATTACCAAAATACCATCCCCCAAGCGATTGCACATACTATCGATAATCGCAAATATATTTTTCGATTGAGTTATCGATAACGTTATATTTCTAGTATGAACTGCTATTGTGAATCTATACAATTGAATAATCGATATTTTTATTTCTTCTACATTTATTTAGAGCGAATGATACAAAACTCATCTGCGCTGTCGGTTCAAGGAATGGCACAGAAGAAACCAAATTGATGGTATTGGACTTTGATGTAGAGGGCGCTTGTGTTAAATGTTCATAGGAGCAATTTCAATTGCAAATTAGCAAAAGAAGAAAAAAGCGAACTCTAATTTTTGTTATGATCAAGGAAAATAATCAAGAGAACCGCTAACAAAAAAAATGCTTCAGCCGGAGATGTAATACACACACACACACACAAACAAACACATTCATCAAAACAAATGCCAACACACAAACACAATCCACAAACCGATAGACGATAGGCTATCGATCGTTATCGTTGCTTGCCTTGCCAACAAATGCAGCTGTTCACACACACACACATATACATATATTTGGGAGGTTGAGCTGTGAGTGTGTGAGTGTCTTGTTTAATTTTTAATTCTTTTATATTTAGTTTTTGTTGAAACAATTAAATGTTATAATTTGTTTCAATTAAAATTGCATTGCTTTATAGCCAAAATTTGTTTTCCACAATAGCATAATTACATATATATACATATATATATATAAAATTGCATTGAAAATCGAGTTAGGTACATACATATATACATACATACATATTATGCATATACACACATACATATATATATAATTTGTTCCGTGTCGAAGAAAATGAAAGAAATAACACAACACACACAGCTTTATATTACATATTAAATTGTAAATTGTTTAAAAAAAGTTAATAATTGAATGTTGATTATTGATTGCGTTTTGAGTGCAATTTCCATTTATTTTTTTTGCAAATTTATCGTAAATTCTGTTTTTTTTTATCGTTTCTGTTCTGTTTTGTTCTGTTTTGTTTCGTTCCACAACATGTGTATTGTATTGCTTCGTCCTTCCTTTTTGTTAAATGTGTCTTCTCAGTGTGGAAGCTGATTTTGTCATTGATTGTATATGTTTGGTATATTGTATATGTTTAAAAATGAAAAAAAATTGAAAAACAAAAAAAAAATCGTGAAATTATTTAATATTTTAATTGAAAATCGGGCCTAGAATTATTGTACTAAGTAGTAGTATAGTATATATATATAAATATAAATAAGTGTAAAAGAGTGTGAATGTGAATTGGGAAGAAAGAGAGAGTTTAGTATTTTGTGGAACTTATTTTTGCGGAGAGCAGCTCACACACACACATACACAAACACATACATACACACAACAAGCATTAAGCGAACATATATTTTAATTATAGACTGATTTATTAGTAATTGAAATTAATCTACAAATTTAAGCATAAATCTGAATAAAACGCAGGAATAATAGTTAAACCAGAAAACAAATATTAATAAAATATAAAATGCATGTGCATGTTTAAATATATATATATATTTTTTTCATTTTCTTTTGGTTTTCCAATTCTGTTTTTTTTTTTGAAGCGATAGCGATAAATCGCATTTATCGATAAATGTACATACATACCCATACACACATGATTGTATGGGTGGGTGGGTTTGGGGGTACAACAGTCGTGCGTCTGCAAATTACTCAACACAATAATTTATAAAAAAAAATACATGTATGGGCATAAAAAATAATAATAATAATAATGAATAATCGATAACAATAAATGAAAGTAATTCTAAAATTGTCATCTTTCAATTGATTATTAAAATATTTTGAGAAACAGGAAAGATCAACAAAGCCTAAGTGTGAGAGAGTATGAGTATGCTCACTTTGGCGCTCTCTCTTCACACAAGCACGGACAGCGTCTCAGCTACTTTGGCAGCCATCGTCAATGCCCTGCCCTGGTATATTGGTGGAGGAGGTGTACTGCAAACGAAAGAGAGCCGAAGGAAAGTACAACTATTAAAACAAAGAAAAAAGAAACAAATTTGTTTATTTAAATTTAGAAAAGAATAAATAAAAATTTATTTTATTTTGTCAAATTTCAGAATTTTTTCAATTTTTTGTCTTGTCACGCAGGCGCAGTTTGAATTTTTCTCCAAAAAAGTATTTTTTTAGTACACTAAAACGAGCAATGTACCAGGCGAACAGAAGTCAGCAGCAAGCAGCTGTTTTCATTGTTTTTGTTGACATTTTGCACATTCGTTTGTTTTTATTTTCGCCCTTTTCCTTACATTCCTTTTGCTTTTTGGCGCTTCCTTTGCTCCTAGTGTTGCAGAACGACAAAATTGAATTTGCAGCTGCGCGCGCTTGCATTTTGTATGTTATCGAAAATGTTTGCGATAATTATGATCGAACTTTTTACTTATTTTTATTAAATTATTCCTGTTTGCTTAAATGTATTTTAAAATAGTAAATGCAAATGTAAAAGCAAAAACAATAAGAATCGCTCAATTTTAACTTTAATCAATTTTCATTTATTCCTCTTGCTCTCTGTTGCAGCTGTTTGCGCACGCGCAAATTAAAATTTCACCAAAAAATGTTAATTTTTCCATACAAAAAAATCAGACATGTACCAGGCGAACAGAAATCAGCAGCAAGCAGCTGTTTTTGTTGACATTCTGCACATTCGTTTGTTATTTTTGCCCTCTTCCTTACATACAATTCCTATTTCCTTTTGCTTTTGGGCACTTCCTTTGCTCCTAGTGTTGCAGAACGACAAAATTGAATTTGCAGCTGCGCGCGCTTGCATTTTGTATGTTATCGAAGATGCTCGCGATAAATATGATCGAACTTTTTACTTATTTTTATTAAATTATTGCTGTCTGCTTGCTCACTCCTTAAATGTATATTAAAATAGTAAAAGCATATGTAAAAACATAAGCAATAAGAATTTTAAATTGTATCGTTCTCTGTTGTAGCTGTTTGCGCACGCGCAAATTAAATTTCACCAAAAAATTGTCAAATTCCATACACAAAAATCAGTCATGTACCAGGCGAACAGAAATCAGCAGCAAGCAGCTGTTTTCATTGTTTTGTCATTTTCATATTCGTTATGTTTTTCTATGATTCCATTTTAGTTATCCTGTCCGCTAAATAAAAACGAGACAGTGTTGCAGAATGTCAAAAAGTGTAGAGTTGTTTCGATAGAGTTTATCGAGAAGTTGTAACGATATTTTATTATTTAAATTTGATCGTTATGCGATCTGTGGTTAATAAACTTAAAAAAAAAGAAGAGAAAATTACTTCATTTGACAAAACTTTGATAATGAAAATGTGATCAATTATATAATACAAATTAATTAATTAATTCAGAGTATTTTATATTTTGGACTTCTTGCTGCTATGTCCCTCGATACCCAAATTGCAGCGAGAGGCAACATCCTGTACTGAAATAATGCCACTGGGCACTGGACCACCAAATGCCGATGACGATAAGTTGCCATTGCTGGGACGTTTACGTGTTGGCGAATGTACAGGTGACTTTTGTTTAAGACATTCAACATCATTGAATACAACTTGAGCACCACCGCCACACGTTGGTATCACATTGCCCTTGTAAAGTTTTGTCTCCACATCGCCATCGGTGTCTGCCTCCTGGGAGACAAGGCAATATTTGGTGGTGCCGTGACCTGTCAATTCTTTTAGATCTGTTAGCTTGGTAACAGATTTTCGATTTTTTAGATATGGCTGCATAATGGTGCCCAAGGGTACAGGATTAGCAGCACGATGCTCCAGCCATTTGTCGCCGGCGGAACGTGAACGACGATGTCGATTGTTGGCAGCTGCCAAACCCTAAAAGAAAACAGATTTATTTAAAATAGAATTCTAGCAGAGATTAACATTATGCCTTACATGACGTGGTGTACCATAGATATCGGTGCGTGTTGTTGTCACCGGCACAGATGAGGACTCTGTGCGTGTCATAAAGCCGCCATTATTGCGCTCCTTATCGTTCAGTAAATTCTCTGAGCTCTGGGAACGTGGCAAACTTGGTACATCCTCCGATTGTAATATATTCGAGACAAGTCGTAACTTCTCATCCTTGATGCGCATACGTTCCTGCAATTTGACACGTTGCTCACGCAATTTCATATCAAATTCACGTTTATTTTTATCGGATTCGACAGCCAATTTGGAATTAAATTTCTTCTTTTGCTTTTCCTTTTCATGTTCCTTTTGGGTGAGCAACTGCTCCTGTTCATTGAGCTTCTGGGTGAGCTCTTGTATTTGACGTTCACGCTTGCTCACCGTATTATTAAGTACATCGATGGAGCTCTCATGGATGCGTACACGATTCTCGAGAGCAACACTACGCTCTCGCTCTTGTTTATAGACAGCTTTCAGTGATGCTAACTCGGTGCGCAGCTGCAAATTATCACGATCGAGATTCATGAGCAACTGACGAAAGTTGTCACCTGAAAATATAAAATGATGATAAGAAAGGAAGTCTCTTCAGTCCATCAAACATACATTTGCTATCCAAATTGACACGCAATTTGCGACGCTTTTCGATGCGTTGCTCCAAATACTGCATCAGCTCCTGGATTTTCAACTCTGTCTCCGGACTATCCATATTATAGTTGGGAAAATCGGAGCCAAGACTATAAACTAAATCGACATCAACATCCAATTGCTTGGCCTCTGGTATGCCCAACTCATTGAGATTATTGACAGCGATCTTAAACAGTTTATTGGCCTTGCGACGTCCTGGCGTCAAACCCACATCGGTTTTCATTGGCGTCGCACGTGCTATTTGCACCTCTTGTGTCATCTCAGCGAACTTCATCACTTGCTGCAGCAAATAAGACATCATAATCAGTCAATCAATTTGCAACATCACTTTTTTCCATACTTACCATATTCTCATCGTAGTCCTCCATGCGTGGATTGATGCAGACAATCATGGACACTTGTCCCTCACCATCAAAATAATTCTTAAACATATGCGTAATTTTTGAATCACGATATGGTATCTTCTTGGCAGCTAAATTGAGGCCCGCCAGCTGATTCTCTCGCAGATATTCGAGGCAAGTGCGCAGCGTCATCAGTGAATTGTTAATGTTGCCCGCCTCACGCAGACGCACACCAGTGTTCTTGGTGCGTGACGAACGTTCACTGCCCGCCAGATCGACCAGAGACAATTGACTGATGGTTATATTATGTTTATTCTGCATAACACGCTCACCCTGGCTATCTGTTGGTGCCTGGACAAGACGTATATTAAATACGGAATGACTGCGACTTGATTCCGCATTTAGTATCGTGTTGCCCATACGCTTGCGCTTCTGACCCATTTGGAATACTTCGAGTGCCTCATCGACCGTCTTCACTTCTACCTCGGTGACGCCATGGACAAACATCTGATGATTGGCATCCTCACGTATTATCTTACATTGCAATGATTTTTGTACGCTCGAATCTTCGAGCAAATCATAGACACTATTGTTATACATTTCGACATATGTGATAAATACTGAATACATATTATCCTCATCGATACCAGACAATGGAATCGGTTCTACTGAAGCCTGTGATGCTATTTCCGGATCAGATTCTTTGCGTCTAAATGCAAAACGTCCCGCGCCAGCAAAACGTTGATTCATTTCCTGTTGGCGCTCCAACAGTGCATCTTCCTCCGATAAGATCTCAAAGCCATTCAAACGATCTGGCTTAAAGACAAACTTCTTAGCCTGATAATCCGAGATGGTGCGAAATAATAGATCCAAGCAACGTGGCATTACACCACGATGCCTTGAATTTCCCGTCATTGTATATGTCTTGCCGCTGCCCGTAACGCCATACGTGAAGAGTAAACTATTACGGCCACGGACTAGATTCTCAACTAACGGCTGAGCAACTGCAGCAAAGACATCCTGTTGTGTCGCATCCGATTGGAATACATGTTTAAATATATATTGTATTTCACGTTGGGCGCCATATTGTTGTTTGTTGTTGTTGTGCAGCAGCTGATCCTGCGCATTGTTTACGGCAATTGTTGTTGAGTTCTTTACACGCAAACATGTTAAATCCGCTTCGGAATGCAATGGACGCACTCTACAATAGACATTCACTGGATCCTGCTGTTTGCCAGATAATTCTTTGCGACGATTTTCGGTCAATATTGGACGCGGTGTTTTAGGGACGCGCAGTGGCGTGCGTGAGCTAAATAAGAATTTATATTCATTTAGTTTATAATGCATTTGGTAATTATTATGTTTATGCTGTTTACTTACGAGATTTTCATATTTAATTTAAAGTTTTTTTGTTTTCTATTTCACTTTAAGCGTTCTCGTTTTGTTTTTCTGCTGCAAACACTTTCTTATCGAACGTTCAGTTCAAAATGCTTGCGCCCAGTTAGGGACGCCACGCGTTTTCTTGCTCTTCTTTGTATGAACAATTTTGCGCGCGCTGCCAACTTAACGTGGCTCATAAGTGCGTTAAATACAAATAAAAAGATTTTAAAATTATATTATTGACAAACAAATGCGGCATTATGCTCAGCTGCAGTTTGATAAAAAAAAAAAAAAACAAAAGAAAATAAGATAAATTAATGAAATAATTTATATTGCCTAACTAAATTAAGTTTTAATACAAACTGTATTTCAATGATACATTTATCGATAACACACGGCATCAATGTGACCGCATATTCAAAAATACTGAAATTTAATTTTGTTTTGCCATTCACAACGAATTGTTGGTACGTTAAATATTTGAATATTTATTTTTTAATATTAATTCATTCTTATGCTATTATATCGTCGCTTATTTACTTTTAAATATAGAAAATATTTTACGCATTAAAGCCGGACCATTCCAATAGCCAGGCATCATAATATTCCAATATAATATTGGCATTAGATCTTTTTTCATTATGAACATGGAATATCGCTCCACATTCTGTGGAAACGGAAAAGTTTCCAATGGCTTTAAACTATAATCAAATTCAGCCAATATGCAGCTATCATAGCCAGTTACCAATGGACACGATGCATAGCCATCATATGAATCCAACATTGGTTTACCAGCTAACGCTGCCATCATATTACGAAAGACAATTGGCGATTGTGCAGCTATAAAGAAATTAAAGAAAAATGGAAAAATCTTCTCGGAACTGACTTGATCGATCAACTTACCAACAGCAGCAGCTGTCTTTGAATTGGGTGTACATGTACAGTCACCAATACCAAATATATTCTTATATCTAATATGTTGTAATGTCGATGCATCAACCTCAACAAATCCAGCCTCATTTGTTAATTTCTTATTATTGAATAGTTCTTCGGGTGTACACATTGGAGGCACTGCATGCAGCATGGAATACTATAAAGACAAATAAGTTTATTATATTATTATTATAATTATTTATTACTATTTACCTCTTGTTCAATATGTTTGCCAGTTTCCAATTCTTCAAATATTGCAATATTTTGTTCGTGCCTAACCTCAATTAAATTATACAATAAATTTACTTTAATATTGCGCTTCTCAACAACTTTCCAAAGTGCATCGGCATAATGCTTAACACCAAACAGCACTGGCAATGATGAATTATATATGAGATTGATGTCATTACGTTTGCCCATCTGAAAGAATCGATTTATCGGTTTATCGATAACATTTAATTAGTGTTGCACAATCTTGCAAGCGTAGGACTCTTTATAATTATCGATAACTCAACTAATCGTTATGTTGCTCCCTTACCTTGCGAAAATAATGCTCAGCCACATAGAGTATCTTTTGTGGTGCTCCCGGACATTTAACCATTGATTTTGGATATGTAAAGATGGCATTGCCACCATTAACATTTTTTAAGACATCATAAACACCTTCCACATATTTCGATGAATATATGGAGCAGACATTTGTATTGGGCTTAGCCAGTGCAGTCTCCAAACCGATTATCTAACGAAAAACAGATGTATATATCGATAAATCTATGATAAGCTAAAAAAGTGAATCCAATGACTGCGTTACCCTATCATAATGCAATTTCATGCCTGTCGCAATTAGTAACATATCATAATGTATTGTATCACCATTAGCCGTTCGAACCAGATTATTATCTGGCTCAAATTCAGCAACAGCATCCTTTAACCATTTTGCAGTTTTTGGTAAGACTTTGGCCATTGGTTTCATTGAATTCTCTAAACGTTTCATGCCACCACCGATTAGCGTAAACATGGCCTGATAATAATGTTTCTATAAAAAAAAACAAGTTAAATCGATTAATTATAGTTTGAAATTATAATCGATTTAATGGGACATACATACATCGGATGGTTCCAGTACAATAACTTTATCTTTGCCACCCAGATGCGATGAAAGTTTAGCGGCCATAGCGCAACCACCAGCACCACCACCAACAATCAATACCTTGCATCTGAAAGATAATGTATCTATATAGATTGATACTTGACAGATAAGCTAAATAATAATAATCTCAAATAATTTAATTAAAGAAATGAATTGACAAAAAGAAAAAACAATAAATTGGCAAACAAATAAATAGATGATGACATCGCTAAGTAAACAATAAATTTTCTATTTTTCTTTTCCTTTTGGCCTACGTGCTAATCATGGCTAATTCCCCACCAAAAAAGTGTTTGTGAAACAAGTTTTTTTTGCTGGGTAGACTGTGTGTTAACCGATAACTTACTCATGTTTATCGAATTGCGTTTGGGTTAATGATAGATGCCGGCAGAGATAGACATCATTAAGATTATGTTTCATCAATAATCTAAGCTGCTTGGTGGCTGCCGGTAAACGCTTCCAAGAGTTCATTGTGAATGCCAATCACAGTCAACTTGTTGCAGTCAAAGAAAGACAAGAGAACAGACAAAAATTAAAGATAAATTCAATGCAAAGCGAATATAAAAAAAATAAATGCGTTGCGCATTGCGACTTACCTAGGCAACTGCGCTAAGAAGACTGATCGCAGCGCATGCGACTGCAGCGCAGTGTATTAAAAAGCTTCGCAAAGCTTTTGCCATTTGCTTTGATTACATTAATAGACAGTGAAATACATACAAAGAAATTCAGACAAATTGATAAATTGAAGAAGAGACAAAATTTTAATTCATTTTTAATGTTTTTTGTCTACATTAACAATAATAATTTCAATAATTAATTTTTTAATTTTAAATTTTTATATTTAAACTAAATGTAAACTACAAATAAATAATAATTAAATATAAAAGAAAGAATTTAATAAAAACCTTAAAATGTCAAGCGTCTGCGCCTGCTTACAAAAAAAACAAATTTTTTTTTTGTTGTTTTTCTTGCTGTGTATCAATTTAACCTTGAAAGAGCTTTGCGTACAACACACGCTTCGAAGCTTTGCGAAAGCTTAACGCATTTGCGAAAGCTTAAAGTTAATGGATTGATGTGCACAGCGCTGTACAAATAAATAATTACACTTTGTCGCTTTATATACAAAATATGTATATAAAAATAAATTATAAAAATTAAATAAAAAATTTTAATAATTTATTTTAATAAACATTTATTAATTACTTACCCCCGCTAAATCGCTAAACATTTTGATCTCCTTGTTAATTTGTTTGTATTTTTCATATTTTATTTTGTATTTTTCAATAGTATATTAAAGTGAGATTGAGGAAAGTTACTCTCAGCGCTCTCTTTGCAGCTAGATATTTGTTTTTTTCTATCTATTTTATATTTTCGTTAGTATGCGCTCTCTCACGCTCTTTCACGCTCTCTGTTCGACTGAACAAACTTTCTTTACTTTGAAGAAAAGTATATTGAACTTCAATATAAATTGAAATCATATGAAAATTATCAATTTTCTAAAAAATTCATAAAAATTGATGGATTGGTCAACAAGTTCGTGACTTTTTTTTAATAAAATTCTTTATTTCATATTTCAACTTAAGTCTCCCGTTGTGCTCTAAACAATTTGTCCAAAATTTCATCAATTTTCTTACCCAAAAATATGATTTGTCGAAGAAGTCATCGAACTAGGCGAAATATCAGCTTCGGGACTTGATAAAAATGCATTTTTTTCTCTAAACCAAATTTCCATTTTCTACAAAATTTAAGAAATATTCGCAAATGGCGTAAACCTTTCAATTATTGCAGCTTTTTAGTGAAACAAAAATATATTTTTTTAAAAAATTTATAACCTAAAGATAGCCATAAAAATAGTCAAATCCGCTTAAAATATAAAAATATAAATAACTAAATTAACATTTATTAATTGGCCTTAGCACGTGTAAAGCTCTGCCCCTAAAAGTATGCCACAAAAAAGTAGCAAAAAATATGTAAAGAACAAAAATGTTTCCTAGAAAATAGCGAAGGAACAAAAAAAAAAAATTTATTTTTAGAATATTGTCAACAAATTTGGTCTCTTTTTTCGTTCATTTTTTTTTTTGGTAGATTTTTGATTAAACCAATTTGTAAATTAGGGACAAAAGCTGTGATGAGCAGAGGGCCCAAGCTGCTGTAGTTGTTGTTGTTGGCCAGTTTAATTACGCCATGCTGTTGTTGACGTCTCTTAATGATGTTAATAATAATAATATTGACTGATGAGACCGACTGGGCAGCGAGAAGGGAGCTTTTGGGCCACACATAATGCTGCTGATGATGTCGTAGTTGTTGTATCAATTGAACACAAGCTGACAATACAAATGAAGCCATTTTTTTTTAACCAAATTAGTACGAAGCAAGATGATGCGCGTGGGCGTCTAAACCAAACAAATGAGCGCGTCCACATATTGGAGGAGCAAACAACAAGAGCGCCCCATGGCGCTGTTACTGTTGCCAGGAGCCAACTTATGGACAGCGCAGATAGTGTGAGGGACAAGGCAAGGACAGGACAGTTCATTGATTGGCAGCTAACTCATTGAGATGATTGAATGCAATTAACGCACATTTCAAAAGAAAAACTTGGTTAGTTTCCTTTCCTATCTTCCCTATACTCTCTAGTCTCTAGTCTCTAGTCTCTAGTCTTTACTTCTCTACTTCTTTACTTCTCTACTTCTATACTTCTCTACATCTCTACATCTCTACATCTCTACACCTCTACATCTCTACATATCTACATCTCTACTTCTCTACTTCTCTACTTCCCTACTTCCCAACTACCCAACTTCTCTACTTCTCTACTTTTCTACTTCTCTACTTTTCTACTTCTCTACATCTCTACATCTCTACATCTCTATATCTCTACATCTCTACATCTCTACATGTCTACATCTCAACATCTCTACATCTCTACTTCTCTACTTCCCTACTTCCCAACTACCCAACTTCTCTCCTTCTCTACTTTTCTACTTCTATACTCCTCTACTTCTCTACTCTCTAATTCTCTACTTCATCACTTCTCTACTTCTCTATATCTCTACATCTCTACATGTCTACATCTCTTCATCTCTACATCTCCATATCTCAACATCTCAACATCTCTACATCTCTACTTCCCAACTACCCAACTTCTCTACTTTTCTACTTCTATACTCCTCTACTTCTCTACTCTCTACTTCTCTACTTCATCACTTCTCTACTTCTCTTCTCTACCCTCTACCCACTACTCTATCCTCTCTACTCTCTACATTCTACTCTCTAATCTCTATTCTCTCTCTCTCTCTCTCTCTGTCTGTATTACCTTATTCCCGCTTTATATATGCATTCAATATGTAACTTCATTTGAATTTTAACGGATTCTGTCGAGCTGTACAACTGTTGAGATAAAAAAATGCTTTGAAATGCATTTCAATTTGTAGCACGGAATCAATTAAATCATTTTATACAAAGAAATGCAAATATTCTGTCAATGCAATTGCCAATGCAATGCACTGCACTGCACTGCACCGCATTGTGGAGTCAACAGGTCTGTTGGATGGATAGCTAGTAGCTGTAGTGCACGTAGGTTGGTTGCCACAGACGTAACATCTATGACGTATATGTCCAGATATCAAATATGTATCTATGTATATACCAACAATTAATATTAATAGATTTCAATATAAATTTCTAGACCGTTTGGCATCAAATCAAGAGCCAGAAACTCAATTTATTTACACACATTTCCTGTGGTGTTGAAAGTGTGCGAACAATCCAACTTCAAATAGGTTTAAATGGAAGATAGAAGAGATTGAATCTTATATTACTTATAGCTAGATAGTTAATAATATCTATGAAATGTATCTTTAGCTGTTATGATTTGAATCTTAATCTTAATCTTAATAATCTTAGTCTCAGCCTAAACGGTAAGAGCTAGACGGCTGTGTTTTCTTTGCACAGCAACTACATTTTCTTCATTTTTTTATGCAACAAAGTTAATAACTTAACTTATTGATATGTTTTCGACCGATTTTCATTTCATAACTAAATTTAAAATGAAATTTTAAGGAACAAACTTACCTTTCTTTGAAGTGGATGCTTCAGTCCTTTCATCTCATGAATGTTAGATACAATTTTCGACACTAGATGGCGCTAAACAGCATTTTTTTGAGCTCCGACACAGCTCGAACCGTTCGAATATTTGATAATGTGTTGCATGCAACCGATGAGCCCGGGACGCACCGTCACACACATCTCTAGTGTACACCTAGTTGGGGGCAGCAAACAGCAGCAAGAGAGCAACAGCAGCGCTGATGCAGCGGAAGTGCGTGCCCAGTTGTAACTGGTTTATGCCATTTGGCAAGGGCAGATTCTGCTGGCTGGCTATGCAGCTCAATCAGCAGTAGATCACTGAATTCCAACAATGAATTTAAAAGTTAACAAGTGGGGGTCAGCAATAGGTCAAGCACTAATTACACACGCACACACAGAGAGTGAAAAGCTCTTGAATGTGCTGCTGCTGCTGTTGTCTCTTAAGCACAACTTAACTTCGCATTGAAAGCTTTGGCTCTTAATAAGTTCTTAAGGAATTGCTGCTCTTAAGCACAACTTCAATGTGAAAGCTTTAATTC
>JBANCX010000119.1:19844-33794 GCA_037040065.1 Dettopsomyia nigrovittata
TAATTTTTTGGGTATTTTTCGATTGATTGTGCTAGCGGGGCTCGAGGTCTCTAAACTCAATACAAAATAAAGATCAATTAATGACCAATCCCGAAAAAAAATATCTGTAAGTAGCATGTCTGCACAGCTACTTCCGAAAGCTTTACTAAACTTTGCTCATCAGCAGACTTTACATATAAATGCTCCTATACTAGAACCAATTGTGAATTCTAATGAATTTTTGAACTTACTTTGCTTTTGCTTTTTCTCCTTGGTGGCATAACTAACAGTCAGTCCATTGGACATATCACCCAATTGCTGTGCATTTTGTGGCAAACGCCAAACTTGCAAATTTCTAAATGTACTCTTAATGCTATATTTGCCACCTCCAGAGTCGCTGCTCTTTGAGGCACTACCCTTTGACTCTTTGGCATGTGTCTCGTTATGTCGCACCAGTTGCCAATAGTCTAGTTGCAATTCGAGAGCCTCTTGAGCATTGGCCGATGTAAATAACTGTCCAACAGCTGGTGAATCATTGGAGCCCCTATCGCGTTGTGCCGAACCTAATGCAGATGGTGGCGTCTGCAGCGGTGGTGATATGCGTCCCATATTCTGTGATAGATTTTGGTTAAGCTGCTGCTGTTGCTGCTGCAGCTGCTGTTGTTGCTGTTGCAGCTGCAGCTGTGACTGTGGCGGAGAACCAGATCCTCCAGCATGCATATTGGTTGTGCTCTGACTACCAATGGTTATGGGCAAACTTGATGCATTTATTGAACCACCGCTGCCAGGTGCATTCAATGCATTGATCTCATCCAGATCCATTGACGCTTGCGCATCCAAATAACCAATGCGTACATCCTAAAGAAAAATAAGAAAATTAGCAAAAAGAAGTTTTCTATATTTGGTTCGAGACTTACGCTCACAAACGGCACAAAGATCTGGCAGGAATCCTCATCCTTATAGTTAACCATTGCCTCGGCAATGGGTATCTGTGTGCAGGGACCTGCCGCATGCAAATAACGCTGTATGCGCTGCACCAGCTCAGCAATATCCGACTTGGACACTGAAGCCGCATCCGCCAAACTGGCCGTCAATGCTGTAGCATTCACGGTCGTTACAGCACTGACAGCTGCCGCTGTTGCCGCTGCACGCTCGCAGAGCTGAGACCAATTCTCTGAGCCAAACATCGCTGCATATGCCTGATCCATTTGGCTAAGATGACGGGCTACACTGCCATTGCTACTGCCACCGCCAATGGGTACCAAATAGAAACGTAAATGATTTAACCAATCTGGTGGACGTACACCAAGCAGCTCGACATAATGACGCAATGTTGCTCCTTGTAACCAATCTCCGCCGATGAGCAATAATTTGACTGTATGCGGTGGCTTTGCATTGGAATTGCAACTGGAAAGATTCGAAGAAGAAAACAAAAAAAACGATTAATTAGCGATGGTATTTATAAAGTTATCGATTGTGATGGTAATCGATATCGAATATAGGCAAAGCATTGTCTATTTCTTAAGATGCAAAAGCAAATTGACTTTCAAACATGTGTGCAACAAATTAAGCTTCTAGCTCTTAACGTTTAGGCTAAACACTTAATGCCAAACATCAATTAATAAGAAGATGTTTCTAAAAACGTTAAGAAACAAAATTTTAGCAAAATTTAGAAACTTTAATATAATTTTCGAACGTTTTACAACACTACTCAAAATGTAAACACTTTAAGCTTTACTTACTATTTCTGTATTTTAGTCATGAGAGCCTGTAGCACTGCCTTGACCTCAGCGGTATTTTGTGGCACAAATGCCGGCTTAAATGAGTTGGCAAATAGTGTGACCAGCTTCGAAAGTAATGAACTGCCACCCAATGCCTCCGGTGGACTTATAATTGTGACCACCTCTGGTATTTGTGTATCCTCACCAGCAAATACACGACTCAATTGATCAAGAAGCAATTTACGTGGCTCAACATTCGTTGGTGACAGGCAAGTCTCCAATCCGCTACGTACATCACCACTCAAGCTAAGCGTATGCTTCCTTTTACCAACAATATCAGTGCCAAGTCCAAGTATAGTACTACCCGAACCACCACTGCTGCTACTAATCACTGGCGTATTGCTCGATGTGCGGAATAGTCTGGAACGTTTTTCCACTGGCAATTGTTGTGTACTGCTCATATTTCCAGTAATGGAACTAACTGGCGTCAGCTGCAACTGCTGTTGCCGCAAATAATCTTTATCCCGTGGCGGACTATTCTGTGGATCTGAATTTTGTCCATCTTCATTACCGGAACTATCATTGCCAATGCGATCTAAAGTTGTCGTATAGAAAGAAAAAACAACAAAAGAAAAGAAAAGAAAATTAGTTTAATAATAATCTTCAAATGGACGTAACTAACCAATGTTCTACTATGAAGAACTGTGGTGAGAGAGATAGTGCCATGGAATATAATGGATTAAGTTATTACTATAAATAAAAATAATATTTTATATTTTAGGAACATGCAGACTTTAATGAAAATACGTCAATCAATCAATCGAAATTGGGGAATGTTAGTTTTAAGACCTTTTCCCTTCAACCGACACCCAAAAATTGTGTCCAATATTTGTCTCAATATTCATTGTGACGTAGTTATACACAGAAATCTAATTAAAACTCTTTGAAAACATGAAATTCTCTTTGAGCATGTCTCGTAGTACTCCTCTTTGATATGTGTTGAACCTTCCATTATTTTTGTTTATTTTTATACCCCGATTCATTGAAAAATGGAAAAGGGGTATATTAGGTTTGTGCCAACTGTCCGTCCGTCTGTTTAAACGCAGGGATCTCAGATACTATAAGAGCTACAGTAACTAAATTTGGTATCATAGTTGGTGTAGTTCGCGCGCAGTAGACTGATATTTTATTGTTTTGGATTTCCCCCCACCAACCCTTCAAATCGAAAAAAACGATTTACAGGTGCACTGTTTCACTTTTTCTCATGAAACTCGGAATGTATATTAATGAGTTGACTATTGATCGAACTGCATCAAAATATTTTAGATGCCATGCCCACAACGTCCAAAATCAAAAAAATGCAAATAACAGTTGTAATTTTTCACCTGTGTTCTTGAGGCTCAGCATAAGTGATTTTCGTCATAATATTGATAAAATGTACCAATTTTATGTCTATCGGATTAAAATTGTATGTTTTCTAGAGCAAACATGGTTGTCATTAGCACTTGGATCGGGGTATCTTAGTAGTCGAGGACATTCGACTAGAGCTTCCTTACTTGTTTTTTTATAGGTTAGGTTGGTATTTTTAATGTGTTGCCGTTGCGTGTTTCACTTGAATTTCTATTTCTTTTTCCTTGAAAGCATATCGCAATTAATCAAAGCGGACGTCATACATAGACATTATAAGGATTAAAATAATAATGTAAGAAGATTGTGGGAAAGTTGAATTGAAATTGACCCTCTAATTAGAGGGTTAGTTTTTCGAGGTAAGGGTTACTTTGTTCCATTTAAAAGCTTTATTAGCAATGTCATACACTTATCAAGAATACTATATTTTTCTTTCGAGAAAACGGGCACACTGAAAATTAAAAATTTTGTATCTAACATCAATTTAAATAAAGAAATCTTGAATCTTTTATAATTTGTTCGTCCAGGAACTTTGAAATTTGGAATATATTACAAAAATTTTCGTCGAAAATACAACATTTTTAAAATATAATTTAAAAATATAATTTTATATAATCACGACTGATTTCAGAGCGAAAATACATTTTTTTTGTTTTTGTTTAAAAAGCAGGGTATCTATAAGTAATAAAATCAAAGGATCTAAGCCATACATATGTAGGTAGCATGCATGCATAACTCTGTTATTTAGGGTTAACTAGACTAACTTAACTAGTCACCCACCCACCATTTTGCCTTACGACTACTACACACACACACTCTCTATAGCAAAATGTGACGTCACAAGGTTTCACCCCCCCCCCCCCAATTTTCTGTTGAGTTTCCTTCTAATTTTTTATTCTATTTTATTTTTGAATGGCGCGTGCAACATTTTTGCTAATTATATATATATAAATATGTATGTGTGTGTGTGTGAGTGTATATGTGTATGCGAGCGTGTATGTGTGTGTGTCTGTGTGTGCAGGTGTTAGCGTATGTGTGTGTGAGTGCGTGCGTGAGCGGGTGTTATTAGTGTATTAGTGTCAATATATGTATGTGCGTGCAGCATTTGGGTGAGCGCATGTGAGAGCCAATATAGTGGAATACTGTGGCAGGAAATTGTCAAATAAAAATAAATAAAAAAATAAAATTTTTACCCTTTTTTTTGTTGGTACAGTACGCACACGTTATAAAACAAAGAAGAAGCAATTTTGTTTATTTATTTTTTTAAAGTTTATATAGAAGAAGAATGCAATCAATTCGTTCAACACAACGAGTGCAGACTGTACTTGTGCATGCATCAGAGCTTAGTATGTATGTGTGTGTGTAGGTATGTGTATGTGTGTGAGAGAGCGAGTTAAATGATGAAAATTTTTGTTTTTCTCATTTTTAAAGCTTAGCTTAAGGTGTTAAAAACATTTGTTTTTTTTTTGTATTTTACGTTTTTAGGTTAGGTTCGATTTTTTGTTTTGTTTTGTTTTATATATAAACAGACCTGGTGTCGTTGCCGAATTGTTATTGTTTGTTAAATGAATGCATTTTTGGTTTTTGTTATTATCAATATTGTATGATGAATTGGTCAATTGGTCGCTCTTATCCGATGATCGGCGCTCAGAGTTTCCTGCAAAAGAAATTTTTGTTTTTTGTTTTGTTGTTTTTTGTTTGTTTTGTTTTGTTTTTTTCAAGCCATGCAAAATGTTTGTTGTAAACATAAAATAAATAGTTTATATATATATATATATATATAGTATGTATGTATATGTATGTATGTATATAATTGTTTATATGTAATAACAAAAACAAATTTTTTTTTTTCCAATTTTTCGCAATTTTTTTTCTTCTTGTTATTGAGATAAATTAAGAAGAAGCAGCATAATTATGTTGAACACGCCCCATTTATGTATGTATGTATGTATGTAAGCCTTAGACATCAACTGCAAGTCTTATACTGCAGCTCTCTTCTAATATACTTATATTTTATAGCCTTACAGCCGCCTGTGTACGCTCGCTCTCTCTCTGTTTTGCATTCTCTTATGCTGTCGTCGTGTGCGACAATTTTTATTGTTGTTGCTGTTGTTGTTAGGCCTTGACCGAATATAGGCGAATAAATAAATAAAAATAAACAAACGCACACACACACACAGATGCAACACGACAGAGGCTGCAGTCTGTGTGAGAGAGGCCGACCTGGCAAAAAAAATGTTCAAAAACTGTTGCCTACTTTTAGGCTGACACATTTAAAGAGGAAACGGAAACGTCAAAGACATATTGTTGTTGTTTTTGTACGTTTATGAGTTTGATGTACCTCGCAACAATCATAATAATAATAATCATAACAACAATAATAATTATAATAATAATAACAGCAACAACAAATATTATATATATATATAGAATAAAACAATTTAATTTCTAAAAATTTTCAATTCGATAAACTTACCCGTTGCACCAGCAATGCCCATACCGGTAGCACCGCCGCCACCACCACCAGCGCCGCCACCACCGCCACCGCCACCACCACTGCTTGGCAAACTGTCATGCAGCATAATACGTGAATTGGTAAAGAATGGACGCAACGATGGCTTTGGTGTTGAACCAATCGATATGCTATCCATATCCGGTCCCGAATCATCACCCTCACAGCATGATAATGATTCCAATTCTTGAAATAATGCATCCAAATCACGTTCACCACGCAATGCGGCTGTACCGCTATGCGTCTCGTCTTCTAAATCTTCACTGGCCTTGAAACGCTTTAACAATGCAACAATTTTCTGCTTGAAATTGCGCTGTTGCAATGAAATTGTCTGAAATTTAACAGCAAAAAAAAAGAATACATTAAGAAAAATATGAAAAAAATGTCTGAAAAATATTAGAAAATGTAATGTAATGTCGACATTTAGAAATAAATTGAAATTTCAAATCATTTTTATATCGATGAGTTAGCAAAAATGAACCAGACTTTGAACTAACTCATTTAAAAAAGGAACCAAATAATTATCTGTGATAATTATGATAATCTGATGACCTAAATGGTTCATTTTTCGATAGATTTCAAATAAAATATTTTAGAAAAGTATTGAAAAATAGTTTTAAAATTGAAAATGAAATAGTTTTGTGACGATGTATGTAACAGGCATAAGGAGACATCTCCGACACCATAAAGTATATATATTCTTGATCAGCATCAAAGTTCAGTCCGAGTTTAGCCCTGTCGGTCCGTCTGTTTGAACGCAAGGATCTCAGAGACTATAAAAGCTACAGTAACTAAATTTGGTATCATAGTTGGTGTAGTTTGCGCGCAGTACACTAATATTTTTTTTTTAAATTTCCCCCCACCACCCCCCTAATATGAAAAAAACGATTCACAGGTGCAATTTCCCACCTATTATCTTCAAACTCAAAATGTATACTAATGAGTTGACAATTAATCGAACTGCATCAAACCATTTTGGATGCCACGCCTACAACGCCCAAAACCTAAAAGTGCGAATAACAGGTGTAATTTTTCACCTGTCATCTTGAGAATCAGCATAGATGATGGGCATCATAATATTGATCAACTGTATCAATTTTATGTCTATCGTATTAAAATTGTAGGTTTTCTAGAGCAAAGAAGTTTGTCTTTGGTGTTTTCAAGGAGCTAGCAGCGAGGACGACATCGCTAGCACTTGAATCGGGGTATCTCGTAGTCGAGCTCACTCGACTAGAGCTTCCTTACTTGTTTTTCATAAAAATGAGCCCAAAAACCATTGAAAAAAGAGGGTGTTATGGACGAGCAGTGTACATAAGACTAATTATAAGTATAAAAACAAGTTTTATTTCTTTTCTTTCATTTTGTTTCTTTTGCATGAACGAATTGAGAATTACAATGCAAAAAAAAAAAAGAAGGAAGAAGATTAATCAACTTTTTCTTTATGTACTTTTTACTTATAAATAGTAGTAACAACTGATGTCTTAAAACAGGATTTACGCTGCAAAACACATCTCAGAACAAGATATTTATAATATTAACATTACTTATGGGGTAAAGAGAAGCTTCCTGATGACTGTTTTTTGCTTTTATGGTTTTATGGTCAATACTTTAAAGACTTAAAGATCGTTAAATAATGCTAAAGCAACCATTAAAGCTGACAAAGAAAACACAAAAAGAACTTGTCAAAGGACAGGAAATGTGTGTTTTTTTTCTGATGGAATTGCATGATACCCTGTAACAAAGTGTGAATAGTTTCTTTTAGCGCAATCTCTTGACATATATATTTTCTTCTATTCTTTTGTTTTTCTTTTCTCTTTGCGCTAACCATTCTTTAAGTATTCCACTGAGAGTCATCTTTGTTCAATTGTTCTCTGTTTATTAATTATATTCTATTTATTATTATTATAATTCTTTGTTCTTATCTTGTTTAATCGAAATAAATAAATAAAATTTGATCTTATGCTTAAAATTTTTTAATGAAATATAAACTATTTAAAAACATGTGTAAATTAACTAAATAAATAAATATTATTAAAAAGATTACTTAATCAAGGTTAGATGATAGCGCTTAACTTAAAAACTTATATTTATTTTATATTCCCTAAACAGATTTCTTTTTTTATTGTTGTTTTGTTTTTTTCAAATTAAAACGAAATTTAAGTATTTTGTTGTTGTCGGGGTATAATAGTTTTGTGAATATTTATGTAACAGACGGAATGCGTATATCTCAGGAACTATAAGAGCTAGAGATACAAAATTTGGTCTCAAAATAACTGGGAAATTGTATTACTATTTAAAAGTCGCATCTTTATTGTAATCATTAATAATAATAATAAAATTACATTTAACATCTTACTGAGTTTCCGTCTAAATCTAATTAACATTATAATAAAATGTTGCATGCCATGCCCAGAACGCCCAAAATAAAAAAAAAAGTTTGCTTAACATGTATAATTTTTAACCAATAATCTTGAAATTATGTATAGATAATTGTTATTATATGATCTAAGAGCTGTACCAATTTCATAGCAATCGCATCAAAAATAAGAATATTATAAAGAAAATAAATTTTGTTATTGGCGCTTAAAGCAGATCAAAGTTCGTATTCTAGATGCGTTTGCATTACTCGTAGTTGTTGGTAACTAGTAAATCGGGGTATCTCATTGTCGAGCACACTTTACAAGAGATTTCTTATTTGTTTTGTTTTTGTTTTGGTTTGTTTTGTTTTTTTACTGATTTACAGGGTATAATAAAGATAAGTATAATAGCTGGCTGTCTATCTGTTTGTCTGTCTGTTGTCTGTCATTAAGCAGCTTGCAACAACAACATTTAAATTATCCCAACGATAAAAGCTAAAGCATTAATAAACAACAACAATAAGAAGAAGAAGACAAACAACAACAACAACAACAATAAGAAGAAGAATAATAATAACAAAAGCAATGAAAATAAAAGCCTTTGGCTAATATTACTTACACCTGTCTGTCTGTCTCTCTGTCTGTCTGTCTGTCTGTAGCTGACAGACGCACATATAAAAGTAGGCGTGAAAAAGGTGGGCGTAACATATGTTGACATAAAGAGAACGCGAGAAGAGAGACGACGAGAGATAGATGGGCGTATGTCGTGTGTGTATGCGTGCGTGTGTGTGAGGGACCCTTTTTAGAAAACTTTTTTCCTCTTTTTCTTACTTACTTCGCTTTATCGGACTTTTCAAGTTTGTTTTGTTGTTGTTGTTGCTTTTGTAACTACTTTTGCTTCTGACGCTTATAATTGGCCAAGTTGTTGTTATTGTTAGCAGTTATTTAAATATTTATAGAATGCTTAAGAGAAAATTGTCTCGTTAGCCGGCCGGGGTTTTGGCGTCTGACATTTGTTTATTGTTTTTGTTCATGTGTTCTTGTTGTTGTTGTTCTTTTGGAAAATGTTCAAAAATTAAATTGATTTTTGTAATTATAGAAATTTAATTTGGTTTTTGGCCTTTTTTTTTACTATATGCGTCATTTAGCGTTTTAGATATGCTTTCCTATGTATGTCTCTAACCTAATTTTTAAACTAATTTTATAATTTTTTAGTTATTTTGATTTTAAAGCATAACATAACGCGACTTTGTCCTCTAGATTCGGTTCAGAAGGACACTGAAATGACTTTGATCTACATATATTTTCATACATACATATGTATCAATCCTTCAATCAATCATTGCAAACGCATTCAATTAATTGAAAATTATTTATGAATAAGCTCTATCAATCTTTCTTTACAATCAATAAACTGTCTTGCAATTCAATTAACATTTAGATTAGTCTGTCAGTCAAACAAGTCAGTCAGTCAGTCAATCAATCAGCTACTTTGTGTTGCATACAAATAGGCGTTTGATTGGATTGCATTAAATGAACGTCAGTTCAGTTTTAAGCCTTGTTACAAATGTTTACTTTTATTCAAGTATAAATGTATACAGATATATATAGCTTATAGCCATATGCTTTGTTGGCATTTAAGCCTTGGCAATAACAACAACAGCAGCAATAGCCTTGCTGCAATACATGTTGCACACCCCAGAGGTTAGCTGAACCCTAATTTGTTCATGGGAATGCGAATGCTCAAGGCCAAATGCAATACAATTGTCAACAAAATTCTTAGCCATCTAGCATGGCTAAGATATATATATATATATATATATATAATATATATTTTTAGCTACATAATTGCAAGAGCGAAAATAAATGTTTCAAAATGTTTTTGGCTTTTGCGGAAATTGTTCAGTTGCAGCAGCAAGTGGCCAAATAGACATTTATTGCGTCATCAACCAAAACAACAATAAAATTATTATAAAATTAACCGCATAAAACATATATATATAAACCATACATTATATACAGACTAGTGTGTCGGTTGAAATGTAAAGCTCTCTGCTGCTCTGCTCGGCTACTAACTTGTCACACGCCAAAGCCTTTGATAATTGCAGCCGTGCAAAATGAATGATCATTCAACACCAAAATAAAAATATCAAAAAAGAGTTCAACGCAACTAGTACATATAAAATGTAAAACTTTTCTGCATCTTATGTCTATGCAACGCTCTTTGGCCGCATTATCATTATAAGCACAAAGAATTCCTAACTGGTTCTAGTGTTGTAATAATGATCTAGTTGAAGAGCGACTTCAGTCTACTGATGAGAAGAGTTATTTATCAGAATAAAATTGTTTATAAAATTGTTGTCTACACTTTTCCTTGACTTTTGTAAGAATAATAAAAGTTTATGCGATAAATTTATTAAAATAATTATATTTAAGAAATTAATATATTAAGAAAATATGGAAGAAGGCAGTAGAAGGTATCTTTGCAACTATAAAGTATTTAAAAACATTTATATTCTTGATCATAAGCATCAATAGTCGAGTCAATCTCAGTCAACTATCTGATCATCTATTTTAGTACATGGATATCAGAGACTATAAGAGCTAGAGAGTCCAAATTCACATACATATTGCAAAGATAACACAAATATTTGTTAGTATCTAACCAAATTATATCCAAATCGGGCTTTAATAGCATATAGATGCCATACAAATTATCTATTATGAAGAAAAATATGTTTTTTTCAAAGACAATTTTAATGTTTCTCTCGAAGATCTTAGTTTTTATGATAATTTTTGGTCAAAAAACACGAAAATTACCAACAAAATTTTAAGTATTTTTTGACCACAAAGATAGATTGGAAAGTTTTGTAAACTTTAATAGAATATTACAATAATAATAATATATTTATAATATTTATTTAAACAAATTCAGACAATTTCTAAGGCAATGCTCTATAGTCTAATTTATATAATTTAGGTCAAAATAAATACAAATCTAAACAAAAAAATAGTATGACCAAGCCTGCTAAACATGCCAAGGTCAGTTTTTGCACCATTAGAATTCCCAAGTGGTTCTAGTATGAAACTAATGATGGTATAATGGCAAAGTTTGAGCTGCAGAGCAAAGCGATGGTCTTTTTATCAGACCTTCCTTACACGATCTATTCTATTTTAAGTAAGAAATTATAATTTCTCTTTAGAATCTAATAATTTATAGATTATTTATATGTACAACCAATCCAAAAACGCAATAAATTGTACAATATATAATCATTTGTATAACATACAATAATGAATAATCTACCAAAAACAAAATCTATTTTGAATATTAGTTGTCTGACAGCCCTGATTAATTATTATACAAAAGTTTCAATAAATTGTGTTTGTACTATGCAATGTCAGTTAGAGAGATAAGAGAATAAAAATATAAATTTTAAAGTTGATTTCGTAAAAAGTACTTTATATATATATATATATAAAAAACTAGTTAAATCAACTCAAAACAGATAAAAATTCTATTTTATTACAATTTGAAAAGTTTTTTTTTTTTCTAAAATATAACAAAGTTGGGGGAGTTATTGGAGAGATGTTCATTGCAAGCTATACATACAGATATCTTCCATTTTTATACTCCGATCCATTGAAAAATTATCCGTCTGTATGTATGAACGTGTCGATCTCAGAGACTATAGGAGCTAGAGTAACCAAATTTGGTATCATGGTTGGTGTAAAATTATTTTAAATTTCCCACTACACACCCCTTCAAACCGAAAAAAACGATTTACAGGTGCAATTTTTCACGTATTCTTATGAAACTCGGAATGTACACTAATGAGTTGACAACTAATCGAACTGCATCAAAGAATTTTGGATGCCATGCCCACAACTCTCACAATCGAGAGCGCCCCCCCCCCCTCTCTTCAAATGAGATATTTGAAAGTTGCTATCTTATTGGAGAGCCAAAATTTGGTACCAAGGATCGTGTATAATTTAGAAAATAGACGATACCATTTTTTTTGTACATTCCTGCCCCACCACACCCCCCTCAATCGAAAAAATCGATTTACAGGTGTAATATGTCATCTGTGATCTTGAGGCTCAGCATAGGTGATGGGCATCATAATGTTGATGTACTGTATCAATTTTATGTCTATCGGATTAAAATTGTTAATTTTCTAAAGCAAACAAGTTTTTCACTTGGATCGGTGTATCTTGTAGTCGAGCACACTCGACTAGAGCTTCCTTAATTGTTTTCATCAATATTTTATAAATTTAAATTTACCTTTAAATAATGTAACAAAAAAAAAAATTAAAATTAATTAAAATTTTATAATCTATGATAGTACATACATATATGTACATACATATGTATATAGTATACATATCGATAATTGTCGAAAGATAATTTTAGCAATTTACCAATGAAAAGAACTCGCATTTTGAACCTCGCCCTTGAGTATAGAACTATGTCTGAACAATTATTATTATTATAAATAAGTGAATGAATAATTTGGGGCACACCTGTTATAGCATACACACACACTCACACACACTCACACACACACACACACACTCTATATATATTTGACTCACCCGACTAAATTTGGCACGAGATGAACTTTTATCCTTCATTTCGAATTCACTATCACTATCCACTGGATGATGCTGATGCTGATGTTCAACTATTGCGATATCATCGATGCCAGATCTTTGCAATTTATTTCGATACTTGCGCATATCATGCTTGGAAGCTGGATTATATTCACGCTTTTGATCGTAACCCGTGATCGCTAAATCGTTTGTTTCGTCGTTAAATTCACCCGAACTGAATTCGGCCTCTTCGTCTTCGTCGGAGTATTCAGTGACGCGATCTATTAAATATATAATAAATAAATATATATATAAAAAAGAATTGATTTGCACTTAGCACGTACATAGTACTTATTGAACGTATTTTAAATACTATTTACACGTTAATGCGTATAAGAGTGCGCAGTTAACTCTTATAAGAGTTTTTTTTTTGTTTTTTTGCGTTGTTGATCTTTATAAAGTTTGTTTTTTTTTTTTTTTAATTTCACACAAAGATTGCTTTAAAATAAATTAAATTTAAGCACAAGATATCAGCTGCGAGTTTGGTCTTTATTTATTTTAAAAATATTTTTTATTTATTTTGTCAGTTTTTCTTTGTTTGCCGTGCGCTTCGTTGCACGTTCGCCAGGCAAATGAATGCGCGCGCTCTTTGCTTTGTGTTTAGCTTGACGAGGCTTTGCACGTTTCAGGTCGAAACGACGCTGGCAGCAACGTCAACGTTAACGTTAACCGCGACAGAGACAGAGACAGAGCCAACGACAACGCAACAAGCGTTTTGACAGAGCGCCACACTGCGCCACTTTCTCACCTTTTTGGGTTTGGTTTGTATTGAGCAATACAGAGAGACAAGCAAAGTGAACGAAGAAGAGTTTTTTTTTGTTGTTGTTGTTGTTGCGTTGACCGCAAAAAATTTTGCTTGCGGAAGAGATGGTCATAGTAGGGGCTGGTGAACTGCTTAAATAATTGCGTATAATTGTCGAGCAATGCCGGCTAAATGCATAGATATCTAATACTAACGAGGGTCAACCAACAAGTTGCATGAGCGCGCATGGGTCATGAACAAAATCTAGTTACTTTGAGTACAAACGCTAGTGAGGTCTCTCTTGTGATTAACATGCTAAATACTATTAATGTCAGATTAATTAATTAGTCTTAATTAGACCATAATTTCGTTATATGCCTAACTATCTGTCAAGTGTTCATAAATGTTTATGTAAAAGCAAGAAATTCATAAATATCGATAGACCAAAGGCTGCTCAGTCCAATAGAAATATGATTGGGAAGCTGAAGAACCGAGCTATAAGGTAGAGGTGGAGAACTATCGATAGTGGGCGCCATCGATAGTCGACGATAGTTTATTTTAAACCATCGATAGTGTCGA
>JBANCX010000120.1:8224-27356 GCA_037040065.1 Dettopsomyia nigrovittata
ATGTATATAAGTAAGTAAGTAAGTATGTATTTAAGTATTTACAAAACAGCGCCTGCGCATATTATATATATATATATATTTTCTTCATCTTCAAAATATGCTTTCTCTCTACTGTCCATTGAATATGGTCTCAGGATAATAGCTGGGGGCGTTGAACATGCGCGGGAAACCATTGGCATCTAGTTGACCCACAGGCAGCATTATATCACTAAAAATAAAGTAACAAAAAAATATATATTTACAAACATACATATATGGAGTACATGTGTGGACCTTTCCTATATACATATGTACATATATAAGATGTGTTAGGGTGTATGCAATTTGACGCCTGTAAATAATGATGAACGCACAGCGGGTAGTGCGGCAAAGAAGTGAGGCACATGCTAGACGCATGCGCATTCAGTTCAGAGAACGGGGCAAACCATCAACGTTGGCGACCAGCACAACCCAAAAAGTGGTCTATAAATATGCAGAGGACCGTGCACAAGGAGCTGCAAAATTGGACATAAAACACGCTCAAGTGCCATTGGACTGCACCATCGAGCACTTGCTCTGTTGGGCATTTGAGATTTGAAAATTGAAATTGGTATCGAAAAGTGTTTTACGGTCACTTAAATTATTTTTTTCTTTCTTCGTTTCTCTCGCGTTCTTAATGCCAATTTTAAATAAAAAAACAATTGAATTTTTAGTTTTCTGTGTTTTGTGGAATATGCGTACTTCAGGCCATTGAATGAATTATTTTTACGAGTTATGTGGAAAACATATTGTAATTAGTTTTTGAACTGTTTACAAAAAAAAAAAAAGTCAAGTTAAAAACGATCTAATTTTGAATGCTTGACTATTAAATACTCTAGACCTAACACAGTTTTATTAGAATAGAATAGTTACAAGATATTTGTAACATGAAAAATTCTTTGTTAAATAACTTGCGTGTTTTTTAGACAATCATTCTGAAATTTTGAAGATAGTACAACAATATATTAAGGTTTACTTGTACAAAAATTTAAGAAAAAATGTTGACATCTGCAAATGTTACGCGTTTATTTCAAAATTTTTAAGACCGACAGAAAAATAGTTTGTTTAAGACGACTGTGGCTGCTTTATCAGCTTTACATGCTTGCGTCGCTTGTACCATCAAACGTCCAAACGCATTGACCTTTTACAGGGTATTCTGAAAAATGTAATTTAATTTTCTCTTGAACTTACGGTCTTTGCTGTGGCGTACGATCCCTTTGCCGGCGATTCTTGAACCAATTCGAGACTTGAGTCAGTGTCAAGCCCGTTTTCTTTGCCAGCGTCTTTTTCTCATCTGGTGTAGGATAACGATTGGTTAAATAACAATCCTTGAGTGCGTTGCGTGACTTTTCCTTGAAGCAATACACTGTTTCCTCACCATCCCAAATGGTCTTGGGCAATGGATACTTCTTGCGCAGTCTATATTTGTCCACAGCGCCCAAGGGACGGCCGCGAACTTTTTCCGCCTCCTTATAATGAGCCTTGAACCATAAATTCTGTAAATCCACATGATACTTGATGGAGAAGCAATGTGTCTCCAGCAGACTATAGAGCTCATGAAACTGGCCCAGATTATAGGCAACCATGGCACGAGCACGCAGCACACTCTCATTTGTCTTAAAGAACTCACTTGGAGGCAGACTACATAAGAAATTGGTCAATTTCTCAATGTCACCCTTCTGTTGCAGTGCCTCACACATGCACTGAATCTGTAGAAAGATCACAAGAGGATTACTAAAAGAAAGAATTAGAGATTGAGAAGCTGACCTCAAACTAACCTGATCTGTAGAGAATTGCAACATTTTGGCATCTATGGGAAAGCTACCAACAGCCGACATATTGTGTGCAGCCGTAAGATTCGATATCAGATGACCTCCACTGGATGCACCAGTACCCGACAGCACAGGAGCACGTTGTAGGCCGACACAAAGGCCATCTGTCTTGGTATTCCCATTGAGATCACCCAAACTACTGTTGCCAGAGTCAAAGATAATGCTATTCAATGTGGGATAATGTGTGGGCGTGGTTGCTGCTGTCGGTGGCGGTGATTTATCATAATCATTGGTAATATCCTGAAAACGTCGCTCAATTAAATCCTTCTCTGTCGATTCATATGGAGCAAACTTATCCAATTGCAAGACAGTTTTACATGAAATATTTCCACGATAACCTAAAAAATAAAAAATACAAAAGATTATATAATAATAAAGGAAAAGAAATGAGCCCAAAGTCAAAAGAAAAATAGTTTAAAAATTAAGTTTAGTTTTTATAAAATTGAATTTCAATTTAAACATATTAGAAATATACAAAATTAGAATATATTTCAAGGAAAAGACATTGATCGAAAGTTGAAATTGTTTCTTATCTTTGAGGAAAAAATAGTTTAAAAGTTGAATTTTTATTTGTTTAACTTTATTTAAATATACAATATCTATTAGAACTGGTCTGGAACTCCATAAAATCAAGACTTTAAGCCAGAAACCAGAAGAATAAATAACTTATTTTGTTTTCTATAGCTCTGATAATGATAAAAGACTTTATTCTTATTATTAGAATTATTAAGTAATATTATTATATATATTCAATTTTATATTTAATTTATTATTAATTTATTAATTTATTATTATTATTTTCTTTGAAATTGGCACGTGTGAACGTCAAATCTTTTTTTGTTTATTTCAATTTTTTGATTTTTATGCGCCACCAAAATAACAAAAAAATTGTTGCAAGACAATTCATTCATTCTCACGTGCTAATTTGCTACTCAGCGATTATGTGTAACTCCCTTTTAACTCCCCTTAAATAGCTATTCTATAGACAACACCCGCTGGAACCCAAGACGACCACCCAAAAAATTTATTTGTTTATGACTAATCAAAATTCTGTGTCTTTCGACACCTCAGACCACAGACAGAACAGACAGAGCATAAAAATATATATCATATTGAACAGAAAGAGAGAGTACATACATATACATATGTATATCATATTATATATATATATACATACATATATATATATTTTATATATACAATGTCATGTGATATATGTTTATAGAGTATGTAACATATGCAAATAATTATGAATATGTAATCAAATAAACGAATATGTAAATATTTATCATGTAAAACAAAGCCAAAGTTTTAAATGGAAAATTTTTATAAAAATATTTAAATTAATTTTATAGATATAATACGGAATAGGATTAAAAATGCACAAAGATTATCTAAAAACATATATTTAAAATGAATTTAATATTATTTTTATATTACCAACATTTTAAATGTTTAATTAGTTACTTAGAAACCTTTTAATTAAATTTAAACAAATATGTTTGCAAAAGGTTTTCGCAGATAATACTTTTATAAAAAGAATTTCAAATTCAAACAATTTAATAAGAATTTAGTTTTAAAGTTGAAAGTTTTTACAAAATGAAAAACATCCTTTTTATATAGAAAAATGTTATTTAAATTGCATTATTTAACCGAATTTTTGTTTGCAAAGCGTTATATATACATAAATACATTTAATATCTTAAATGTGAAACTTATTCAGCGTCTCAGAAATGTGTAATCTTCAGCAAAAAATAAAAAATATTATAACGAAAAAATTTAAATGACAAAATAATAGTCTGAGGCTTTAATTGTTTATGCAGCGCCTCATTGACGCCTGATTTTGATTTTTTTTTTTTTAGGAATTTGATATTTTGAATTTTTTTTTAGCCAAACTGATAAGTTGGATATAATGAGATTATTGTACATAGATATATCTTACCAGCATTTGGCAAAAAGAGCGAACCATAGGCCATCGGTGAGCTAATATTATCATGTTGTACGGCTGAATGATCCGATGATGTGCCGGCGGAACTAGTTGAATCCAAATCACCATTAATAGAAACCGATAGGCTCGTTGTATCCATATTTTTGTCAAACATATTATTAATAAAAGCACACACAGTAAATAAAAAGGCTGAACTTTAAAAGTTAACAGCAGCACTTGGAAAATTTTTGTTTAATTAATTCTAAATTTTTGTTTTGTTTTTTTGTCACTAAAATATTTAATTTTTCTTGCACGTTTCTTATTATTTTATACACAATTCTTGTTATTAATTTTTCATTTAATTTATATTATATGTTTTTTATGTTGTTTGTAGTATTTAAAAATCAAAATTGTAATAAGAACTCGACGCTTTCGCTTTTCAAACACAACTGCAAGTGACAGAGCGCAGAGAGCAGCGCAGATACCAAACCAACAGCAGCGCAGAACGTTTGAATATGAACTGCATTCATTCATCAAGGCTGTGTGCGACTGTTGCGCTGCCTGTTCGTTGTTGCCTGAAACGTTTTGGCAATGGAACATTTCATTTTCAAGGGGCCCCTCTGTCATAGGTATGTATGGTATTTATGTGAGCGTGCTAATTAGGGGTTGATTTATTCGCATACATACGCTTTTGTTGTCCTGGCTTTGTGGGCGTTGCTTAGCCATGTTAGGCGCCATTTTGAATTGCCAATAACAAGACAGCATATATACATACGTATGTATGTACATATGTTATCTAACGAATTTCAATTGAAAACGTCATATGCATGACCTTATTTGAAGTTTTTTTTTTTTTGGGTGAGTATCTAATGAAAACCGTGTGCAGTTCGCAGAATTTACATCAAATTTCTGTGACATTGCTTAATGCTACGTAAACATACATAGACTTTATTTGAGTTTGCATATAAAAATCAGTCTTTAAAGTCACCAAAAAATAATGAAAAACTCGCTGCAATTTGATGCCCCCAAACCAGGCAACACACACACACACACACACAAAAGCAGTCTCTCTGCAGAGAGTACACTGATAAAGGGCGCAAAAAAAAAGATGAATAAAACACAATGTTGTTGTCATCTCTTCTAATAGCATCAAATTTCAATTACAAAATGCTTCTGCGCGCCACTTCAATGCTACAATGCTTAAAATGGTGACATGACAAAGGTGACAACAGCCAAGCAAATCCACAAAAAGGCTAAACAATGGTTACCCAGCCAACACAGTAGAAATATATAACATTTTATAGCTCTCACTGTTTGTTGTTATTGAAAAGAATTCATTAAACCATCAAATTAGGAGGGTTGACAATTTCGTCACACTGTAATCTGTGTGTAAGATCCCACGAACTATAAAGAGAGCGAGAGAGGCTGCAATAATATTTGTGTTAGGGTCACACGCAATTGCAATAAAAGATTTTTCAATTTATCACAGCATCAGGTCACACCTTTTTTTTCTTCTACTAGTTGTCACAGCAGCAGGTGCATAAATTGTTATCGATAACTATGATTAGTGACGGAAGTAAGCTTTGACGCGAGCAGACATGACGTCCTTTGCTCAAGCTGCGCCACCCTTCGTGCTACAACACACGCCCGCTAATTGACCGCAAAAGCGAGCTTGTAATCGCATTAAGCTAATTTTTAAATTAAATATAAACAATCACGTGTCAGGACTTTGCTGTCAATAGCAATGCAAAATAACAAAAAAATACCAAAGACGCGACGCGTATTTATATATTTTTTTTTGTTCTTTTGTTCCCACACTATCATGTTTTTGCTAAACGTTGCAAATTTTGTTTTTTCCTGAGTTGGTATCGGATTTACAAATGCTACTGAATGCAGCCGCTTGGAATAATTAAAAAATAAAAATATAAAAAAATTGCATTTAAGTTAAAAAAAAAAAAAACAAAAATCAAGCAAATATTTAGTATTTTTTTTGGTATTTTTTGTTGATAGCCTATGATGCAAGATACAAACAGTATGTTGCCAGTTAAATTCTATCCTTCTGCAGAAATAGACTTATTGTATCTCTAGCATATAATCTCTAAAATAGTTGTATGTCACTTGAAACTGCTCATTTATGCATATTGAAAAACGTTTACTTATATAACAACTTACATAACCTCATTCTCTATTGTCTGCTATAGACAATTGTAGACAAATTGCTTAACTTCTTCTTATAAATATGAAAAAAAAAAGGTATTTTTAGCTAACGTCATGCTTCAATCCATATTTAACATTTTTACAAAGAACTAACCTGTCCCATAATCCTATGCCCACAATATAGAGCACATAACACCAACAGAAAACCCACCAAATACAGCTTAACAGCTGTAATCCCAAAATTCTTAACAAACTATCTGTCTGTGTTGTAAAGTGTCTATAATGTTACCCTCTGTCTGTCTATTCCATTCATGAAATGCAGTCGTTCTATGTTGAGCCTTTAGCTCCTATTCTATTCATTATCCGCTTGTCGATCGCACAATAATGGGCAAAAATCTAAAATATTTTTCTATTGTCTGGAGACAACAGAGTGTTTTTTCCCTATATAAAGCCAAAAATATATGAAAAAGATTTTCGCACCTTGTTGTTCCAATTGTTCAATATAAACATTTAGAACATTTAGGTTAATCGATGAATTTCATGGTAAATAAATTATATTAGAGACTCTCTAATAGAGAGTATACAAAATATGGATTTTTTATTAACAATTTTTTAAGTAAAATAGTTTTTTGAAATAAATACAATAAATCTATAAATATAAAATATATTCAAGAGCAATTCGATTGTCCTTTAAATCTATTCCAATAGATTATTTTGAAACAAATCTTAATTCTACCCGAATTTGTTGATCTGGTAACTTTGTTAGGTTATGTTGAAAATTAAAATATATATTTTATAAAGGAAATCATTGAAATATGATTTTTGTTTTTAAATATCTTTGCATTTAAGGTCGGTAGACCTAGCTGCTGCTATTTATAGCAATGTGCAACAGGCAGAAAATACCAAAAAAAAAGAGCCAAAAACTAATTAATATTATTCAGTTGCCTGAGATGTGTGTACCAATTAGTAATGGAAATCAATCAATGCTCCTGGGTTCGTCTCGACAATAATTTCAAACATATGTCAAAATAAACTTTTTACTTAAACTAATTGGACAAATATAGGGTTGAAATAATACTTTTTCTATATTATCTGAGCTAGTATACTCTTTGATTTGTGGTCTGCTCAATGAATGTGCATTGCCTGTAAACTGATCCTTAAGTCGATGCACACATTTCCCATTAATAAAGCTTCTTCTTTACTGAAATTTCGCCTGATTGGGCATCCATTTACGCTTTGAAAAAAATAACAAATAATAAGAGTTTACTATAAATATATATATAAACTATTTGTATACATTTGAAGCTTTTTATATTGTTTATAAATTCATAGTAAACTAACATAATAATTAGTTGAATTTACAAATGAAAATATACATAAAAAAGGTAGCAAAGATTGGGTTACAAATACTCAAGAATTTCATTGAGTACAGCTGACAAATAAAGGGATATTTATACATAGAATGTAGAGCAGCAGGGATTAAAAATTGATAAAAATCATTTTAAGATTGGTTTTTGTTGAAATATTGATTGAATCTTTTAGAAAAATTCTAGGTAAATGTAAGAATATATTGTACTTAAGAAAAAAGTATTTGAAAAAAATTTCCTTTTATTGAAAAACATTTTAAGAATAAAATAAATAATATAATGAAAAAAATAAGTAAAGAAAAATCTTAAAATTTATTTATTTTTGATGCTGCTAGCGGACTCTTGATCAATAAAAGATTAATAACTTTAATAACACACTCAAAAAACCAATAAACAGGATGTCTCCTACGCCCCTACTCATCAGCAGACTTTGTTATCGATTAAAGCCACGTTCTTGCAATACTAACATCAGTTTGATGTTAAAACCAGTTTGGGAAATCAAAATAATTTCTTAATTATTAAATAAATTTTATTTTTGACGCCTTCATTACGATACTACGATAATTTTAAATTATTAACCATGAAACAAAAAAAATCAAAATAAAAAACAAACTCTCCCCCGGGATGCAATTAGTTGCTTTAAATAACAATCATTGGACATATGTTGCCAACCACTCCCTCCCTCCCAACCCCTTTTGAAAGGACCCAGCCACAAAATGAGCAAAAATAAATCATAAATATTTCATTCGAAATAATTGAGCTCAGTCCAGTCCATAGCATAGTTGACACACCCTTATTATAGAGAGTACAAGAACCAGCTCCAGGTCGGTCGTTATGGTTACACAATGTAGAGGAGTGTAGTGGAAAAACAATGTAATCCGATATGCTGCTGCATAAGATTCTATAGAATCTAGGTGTATGTCTGTATATAATCCTGTTGTTGCGCACAGCAAGGAGAGCGCAGGAAATTTTACAAAAAAAAATTTTTGTTTTTTTGGGGGTTGTCTGGTAAGCTCCTCCTACAAACGGCCAATTGAAACAACATGGAATTGGAACGAACGAATAACGAGATGAAACTTTCTTTAGAAAACAAAAAAATTTGTGTGTTTGAAAAAACATTGGAAAAATTGTATAGAAAATTAAACATCTTTGGCCAGTCGACGCACATTGCGATAGTTGACATGAACGAGACGTATACTGTTGCCAAGTGTCGCCAGTGGTTTCATAAAATTATTTAATGTTTCCGCCAGTGGTTCCAATATATCCCGCAAGGAGCACATAACATTATATAGAAAGATCATGGGCGGTTGTAGAAACCCATTAAATAGCACTGTCAATCCCGGTTTAATCAAATAATCCGATGTCATATGTAAGAGTCCAACAATTAGACTATTTACAATGGAATATAAAACGAATCGATAACATTGGAGCACAAAGGCAACCACAAAGGCCACAGCAATGTGCAGCAAACCAAAGAATTCAGCCCAGAAATGTGTGGCATATGTTGTTGCCCGATCGGCTAAGACTATGGCATTAATCTTTGGATGCGTATCCGTTGTACTTAAGTAATCCGCACAACCATGCTCAAAGGGATAAATGCCAATGCAAGTGTGTCGTGCAGCAGCCTTTTTATTCCATTTTGGTGATGGTAAATCATCGATAATATTGTGTACATGTTGGGGCTGGCATTTGCACATATTATCTAATGAGGCAACAATGCGAGCCAAAAATCCAGGACGATCATCCTCTTCATCGATCATCTTGACCTTGGATGGTGCTTTTTTCTTGGAACGTTTGTGCGTCGATGAGACACCCAATTTTGGACGATTATTTCGATGATTATAACGTTGAAATTCAATCCGATTTGGTTTGGGCATTTGTTTCTCCGGCTCGGCATGCATCTCATAGAGAACATGCGCTGGACTGGATAGTCCAGTTGTGTTTGTTGCCGATGTATCGCCAATGGCATCGTTTTCGAACATATTGTAGCGTGATTTTGGATTTTGATAAAGTTCCGTATCCGTTGAGCTATTTAGTTGGGGTAACAATTTTTTTAATGGTGATTGCAATTTGGCGGTAACACCAACATGATGCACTTCCACTTGAATCAATTGCGAATGCGAATATGTTGAATTGCCTTCCCCAATATCGGACATAACCTATATTCTTTTATATATATATATAAGTAATATAGTTAATCACAGTTATTGTGAATGCCGAATGACTTATAACGACAAGCTAACCTACTTTCTTTTTATGCAACAATAAGTAATCGTAAATTTTGAATTTGAAATTTAACGGCCATGATGTAGCTTAACAGCGCAGCATTCATGTTAATGTTAACTGCATGTTATCGATAGTTATAATCGAGCTTTGGCAAAGTTGTCAACAACGGCATAATGTATATATGCATACTATATATACATATACATATATATCATGTATATAGTATATATTTGTTCCGGCATTTTGTCACTAGCTGACAACTAACCGTAAATAATATTTAGTGTTTTAATATAATTTGAATAGAGATCGAGTATAGAACACACACAGAGAGAGATAAAGATTATTTGCATATTTTTTTTGGTTTGTTTTTTTGGGAAAGAATCAATATATAAATGTTTTCATCAGCTTGGAAAAGTGTCGCTACCAGCATTGAAACAACATTGACTCCATATTATTTGCGAGGTTCGTCCAAATTGTCCACTGTACGGACTTGGCGCTCTGTAGCGGTCATTGCCCGATCTGGTCACACTGGTTTTGGATGTGTTGGATTAGTTAAACGAAATTTCTACTTTGATCTACGTCCCGTCTGTCGCGTCAATTGTAAATTATCTGTTGTAATCTTATCTTTGTATATCTGTTTATTGTTTATCGATTGTTGTAAAATATTCAATATTTATTAACTTACCCTTTTTCCCGCCTTCCATGCAGCTCAAAAGATTCGTGCAGTTGGATTTAGAGGCATGCATAGTACATTGGAGGATGTGCAAATGGAGAGCATGCAGGTGAAAATCCTGCCTGCTCTGCAGGATAACTATATGTATTTGCTGATCGATAATAAGACACGTGAGACAGCTGCTATTGATCCAGTTGATCCTGAATTGATTATCAAGACGGTTGAGGCTGAGGAGCTGAAGTTGACCAAAGTCCTGACCACCCATCATCATTGGGATCATGCTGGTGGCAATGAGAAGTTGGTGAGACTTTGGACTGGTGGGCAATTGGATGTCTATGGCGGAGATGATCGTATTCCTGCCATGAATCATAAAGTGCGTCAAGATGATACCTTTACTGTTGGTGATCTGCATGTGCGTTGCTTGTCAACGCCAGGCCATACCAGTGGACATGTCTGCTTTTATGTCACTGGGCCTTCCAGTGGTCTAGGATCATCGAGTGGCGCTGCGGCCAGCAGTGGTTCGGATACTGAGGGCGTTGTCTTCACGGGTGATACGCTCTTCCAGGGCGGTTGCGGACGTTTCTTTGAAGGCACCCCAGAGGAAATGTACAATGCTTTGTGTGAGAAGCTCTCGGCACTGCCGGATAACACCAAAGTCTTTTGTGGACATGAGTATACGCTGCAAAATATGGGCTTTGCTAGGCATGTGGAGCCGGATAATAAGGATATACAGAATCGCATTGAATGGGCCAAGCATCGTCGTGCCTCCAAAGATCCCACAGTGCCATCGACCATTGGTGATGAGAAGATCTGGAATCCATTTATGCGTGTACGTGAGAAAATTGTGCAGAAACATGCTGGCGCTATGGAGAATCCCATTGCCACCATGGGTGCTTTGCGCAAGGAGAAGGATAACTTCAAGGCTTAATTCACACTTTCATACATAATTTTAATAATAATAAAATATTCGATCAATCATTAGCAAGCAAGCAATTTCACAACTGTTTTATTTACAATGACAATAGGCGCCAAATATTCGCTGTGACTATCGATGCCAGGTATGTCGATATATTTCAATTTTTTGTTTGCCGCTGTAACTTGTATTATTGTATGTTTGTATGCAGGATGACAATCGTATGGGTATTAAATAAATTTCCACATATTTAACTATTATTTTAATTTTTGCATATTGCACTTTTATTTTCCTGCATATGAAACAACAGCTAATATCGATAACAAAACTGGTATTATTTCTGCAAGTTGCATCTATCGATAACAAAGTTGGTATTTTATCTAAGCACAAAAAAATACCACATTTACTTAGGTGAAGCAGTACGCAGTCTATATGCGCCGCTATTTATTTTGTTGTCCTTTATAATTACTGTTTTTTTTTTATTTAACAAAGAAAATGGATCAACTTAAGAACCTACTTAAAAGTTACGAGGCTTGGGTAGCCAAAAATCCTGATGTCGTTGGCGATTTTGAGACAACAGCCAAATGGGTATCCTACTTTGTAGCAGGTAAGTAATTGTAGATTTAATATGACAATTATTTGTTTATACTAATTTATATGCAAATCAAAAGGTCGCATCTCCAATTCAAATGTGCTCTCCGAATTGGTATATACATTATCCAATATGCTGGTGTTCTATAACGATCGCATTATCGCCAAGGCACGCAATGCTAAAGAAAATACATTGCTGCAGCTACAATCTGGCCTTTGCTACCGTCTAAAGGTCACACTGACGACGCTCGAGTATTGTGAGGTATTCATCGAGATATCGGCCCGACGCTTATTTGGCAACACTGGCAAATGGCTAGTGATAACACTGTTGCAGGTGTTCAAAGCATCTGGTCGTTTATTTCTACTGAAACATTCCACATCAGATATTATCACATCACCGCCAATTGCTTCGCTTAATAGGCGTGAACTAAAGAAACAACAGGACCACATTAATGGAACACTATCGGTTGACGATAGTTTGCCACAGTCAGAGCATAGCATCACATTCCAATTGAAGCGTTCTGGTCGCCTGATAAGAAAAGTTGAAGGTGCTCCTCCTATACAATATCGAGATTTTAAATTGCATGTGAACAATGCAGAAGCAGCCAAAACACAAATACCCCGGGAACTGCTGAAAGCCGAATACCTATATATTGCCAAGCCCTTGATACATTTGGCTGCCATGGGCATGTTTGGCCAACGCAGTTGGAAACAGTATATGATTGCATTGTCTCTTGATATGTATAGCGTGCATATCTATCGCCAGCATCGTCATCTAATGTCCAAGCAACAGAAATTGGAGCTAAGTCGCAGATGCATTAATCTGTTATATTTCCTGGTGCGTTCACCCTTCTATGATAACTACAGCAAGACGCGTATCGATCGTATTTTGGGCTTTGTGGCACAGCATGTGCCACTTGTTAAATTGGTTGCTGGACCTCTCAAGGAATATGTACCACAATGGCAAAATACATATTTCTATCTGTGGTCCACTTAAGATAGGATTATTATGTATGTACCTGGTTAATTAACGATGATGTTAAATATCGATTTCGATAAATTTCTAATACCAATGTATTCCAATGTAATTAGCATAAGCTTTAAAGTTATGGGCAATATACTACTTGATCTAGAGATAGACATATTGCTCACTTGCAGCAAGACAATCGACAACTCAAAAGTTAGAATTTTTTTTTGTTGTCAAGTGAGTGATATTTGGCGATCTTTTTAAACGATTTTATAATAATTAGTAAGTCTGTTGTTTTTTGTGTGTGTGTTTGTATGGCTTCTTCTTTTAAATTATATTTGGAACAAAAATATTTGTACACATACATTAAACGATAGTTTCTGTTTTTCTTACATTGCTAATTCATCTCTCTCTCTATACATAACAATTACTATTTTTTATATTTAATAATAATGGGGATAAAAATCTGTAAACACGAGAAATTCCGCTTTCAGAATTTTAAACTGAATCCTGGTCCCATGGCCAGTTGACGTTGAGTTAGACCCGCATTGAGTACAAATCCAGTGCTGGCTGCCGTTGCGCCGCTCTTCTTATTGCCGGTTATAATTCCAGAGGCGAGCTTTGCACCACCACCAGCGCCTGTTGTTGCCATGGGCTCATCACGTCCCAGCTGCTTAAATTGGGAGCCACCTGAGGGAGGTTTCGGTGATGAGGCCTGAGCTTTGCGTGCACCCAATTCACTCTTCGCTGGCCATGTGGGGAACATGGATGGATCGATGGGTAGGGGTAATTCCTTGAAATAGCCATGCTTGAGCGCCGCATCGGCAGTCAGTCTTTGTTTGGGATCATATGTTAGCAATCCCTGTAGCAGCGATAACCCAGCATCGGATGTCTTGTCTTGGAAATGCTTACGCAGTTGCGACACCGGATAATCCGTAAATTGTGAATTCTGGCTTAACATATTCTTCACAGCCGGCAATTCCAAGTAACCGGGCCAGATTTTTTCGTTGGGAGTGCCAAGTTCCTATAAAAGAAATAAGAAAGAAATTATTAATAAATTATTTAAAGGCGATTTCGCAAACAGAATCTTTTTTTTACCTTAAATATACGATTAAGCTCATCAATTTCAGATTTGCCCGGAAATAGTGGCGCCATCTGCAGGAATTCAGCAAAAATGCAGCCCACAGACCAGACATCGATGGGCGTGGAATATTCGGGGGAGCATAGCAATAGCTCTGGTGCTCGATACCACAAGGTGACCACCAAAGATGTGTACTTTTTCAGCGGAGAGCCATATTCACGAGCCAAACCAAAATCACCAACTTTGAGTATACCCTTGTGGGAGAGCAACAAATTTGAGGTCTTCAGGTCACGATGCAATATCCAATTGTCATGCAAATGAGCGACAGCGAGCAACAGCTGCTGGGCCAGGCACTTGACTTCGCCAGGGAAGAAGCTTTGCTTGCGTTGCTTCATTGTTTCCATTAGTGATTTAAGATCATGCTCCACATAATCCATGACAATAAATATCTTATCCATATTGGAGCCAACAACAATCTCACGCACAGTAACAATGTTCGGATGTTGTCCCTTCAGAAGTGTGTTAATCTCACGCAGTGAGGTTATCGGGAAGCCTTCTTTTTCCTTTTCCATTTTCAGACGCTTGAGGGCAACTATTTCATTGGTACGTTTATCTTTGGCTCGATAGACAACACCATAGGTGCCCTCCTCTATTCGATTCAAGCATTGAAATTCCTCTACCGAACGACAGCCTTGCACGCCCGGATAGTAGTTGGGCAATGGAATGCCTTTATCATCACAATGTGGTTGCTCCTGATCAGTTGCACCTGCTACTAATTTGGCTAACTTCTCATTTGGAAGCGGAAGATCATCATTGCTGTCAATCAATAGCTGTTGTGGCTGTGCCATCATGCCACGTTCCTCGCTGCGTGTACTGCTGCTACGTGAATTTTGTGCCTCTTCTTGGTCCGCGGCGTCTAAGCTACTGGAACGACTGCGACTGCGACTACGGCTTGGACTGTGACTACGACTACGGCTGCGACTCCGGCTGTGACTGCTGCGACTATTATTGCTATGGCTACGGCTGCTGCGACTATGATTGGAGCTCTTCGAGCTGACAGAGTGTGAACGTGATCTTTGCTTAGGTGATTTATATAAAGCTCCAACACTTAAAGGACTATCTGGCAATGGCAAATCGTCATCATCATCAGCGTTACGGTCGTTTGGTTTACGTTTCTGATTGATCTTTTTCCGGCTGCTGGTGCCTTGTTCATAATTGCTCTTTTTGCTCTCTGCAGATTCGCTTCCACTTTCTTCTGCACTACCGCTCTCATCGTCATCATTGCCATCCTCTTCTGTGTCCTCAGTTTCCTCGCTCTCTTCATCTTCTTCACTCTCGTCGGCACTTTTCTTGGACTCTGGCTTGCTGCGTTTACGTCTCTCATAGTGTGCTGCATCATCCTGCTTACGCTTGACAATATGCAGACCAGCTGTTACACTGGCAGCCACTGCGCTGGGACTGAGTGCATCACTGTGTGCTTCATTGTTGCGTTCACGTAGTAGCTGCTCTCGACGTGCTTCAAGTTCCTCACGTGCAATCTGTTTACGTTGACGATTCTCACGCTCGGCAGCGAGAATCTTTTCACGTCTCGCCAATAGCTCAGGATCTGTGGTTACTGTACGACGTGGCTGCTGCTGCTGCTGTTGCAGATGCTCGGTGGTCTCTAATATTTCGGCACGGCGATGCTTTTTAATGCGTGGTATTGGTGCCTCGGGACTGTCCAGTAAATTGATGACCTGTTGCTGTTGCTGCTGCTCATGACGGAGCTTATGGCTATGACTGTGGCTGCCACGTCGTGACTCACGCTCCTTGCGACGACTACTACTACTACTGCTATGCGTCATCTCCTCTGTTTCATAGTCCTTGACATATTTGTGTCGTTTGCTCAGTAGACGTGAACGCAAATCCTGCTCCAGGCTCTCTGCATCCTTGGGCTGTTCGTAACCGTGTTTAAGATTTGTTCTTCGTACTGGCTGCTCCATTTCCATATCATAGTCAACATGCTGACGACTACTGCTACTGTGATAATAATCGCCACGTCCCCCACCACCACCGCCACGTGGTAAGCTCATAAGCTGTGCTGCATGGTGCTGCTGCTGATGATGATGATGATGCCCATAGCTCGGTGGCGGAGGCAGTGGCAGTGGTAACTGTTGCTGATAATGATACGCAGCATGACTCATATGATGCTTGGGCCGTTGTTCATTACGATGCTGATGATAACGCTGTTCCAGTTCTTGCTCTCGTCCACGATAATCATAGCGATCTCGTTCACGTTCTCTCACACGTTCCTCTAAGCTAATGCGTTGTTCCTTATGCCGTCGATCGCGGGAATGTTTCTTTTTTTCACGACGTGAATTGGTCGCATCACGTCCTTGCTGACTGCTAGCTGCTTGTGGTGGCTGTATATAAAGTGCATCCGCATCATGATCTTCATCATCACCGCTAAAAGCAAATAAACAAAAAAAAACAAACAAAATTTTCAAACATATTATGAGATCAATTGCTATATAAAATATTGGAAATATTCCCAGAATTTTTATGTTTCACCGAGGCGCGCACTGGATCTATTGTAGTTCTAGAATTTCTTGTAGTTCTCTTTGGAAGTAGATTCTTGCAGTTTGTCTTTTTGTCGTTGATTACATTTTACGTTGCCCAACGGCTTTTTCAATCTTAAGGCAGCATTTTGAAGCGAGAGATCTAAAGATCTAATTATTCTTTTGGAAATTGAGATAGATAATAATAATAGAATACAACAAAAAAATTGACACACATTGGTATAGTAGATGTATATTATAAGAAAATACAAAATATACACAAGTTATGTACAGTGTAACCTTGATTAATGCGATAAATAATAGTTAATAATTAGTATTAAAATAGAGAGTTATATAGTTCGAATACAAATCAAATTTTAATTTAAACAATACACTAAGAAAATTAAAATTCTTTTTTTTTTAGAAATTTAGAAAAAATGTACATTTTTAATATAATTATTAAAAATTGTAAGTAATCAGTTAATAAATGACGAATTTCCAGTATTAAATTCATTCATTTAAATCACAAAAATCTAAAATTACTAAATTTGTTTAAAAATTAAGTTTAAATTGTGAAAAAGAGTAAGTTTTCTATATATATTCCAGACTACTCTTTCAACTTTCTTCATCATTGAATTAAGAATGAAGCTTCCTATATTAAGTTATAGTTAAAACCAATTGAGAATGAACCAATTCAAAGAATGAAGTAATAAAAATAATTATATTTTCTTTGTATTAAAGATTCTAATATAACAAATAAACAAATTTATAAAAACGTTGAAGCAGATTTTCATGCGCAACTAAAATTTCTTTGAAAAAAGTTAGTTGAAAATGAATGAATTTTAATTTAGTTAATTAGATGAATATGAATTAGAAAAGTTTTAAATTTTCACTACATAGCAGAGGCGCATAATTAAGAATTTTTCTAATATGAAATATAAAATATGAAAATTGATAAGAATTTCTAGTATATATGGATGTAAAGACAAAATTCGATACCTTTTTCAATCAGTATAAAAAATACAATATAAAATATAAGAAGAATATATTAATTTTATGTTAATTAGGGAGCCTCTGTATTATATTTACTTAAAATAAATAGAAATAGTTAATATAAATTGAAAATATATATTTCTTTAGTTTTTCCAAATTCCTTGGACCGGTGGGGAAAATCATCTTTAATCCTTCGGCTGTAATAATTTCAAAATACTTCAAATATAAAATATTTAAAATTAGTTTATGGAATTTTGTTTATCTCGTTATAATCAAGGTCACACTGTATTATTATTATTATTATTCCCGTACTTACCTGTGTGGCCAATCAATTATAATTAGTGCAATATGCTAATCAATTCCATGAAGCATTAAGTTGAATATTCCGATGGGCTGTAAAATGTAAACTTACGACTGCAATATACCTGCTAGAAATATATTTAAATATATTTACAGAAATGTAATAGCGTGGGACAAAAAAAAAACAAACAAACAAACAAAGATATATAAATATATCAATGCACAGAATATATATAAAGTTGACAGGAGTTTTTTGAAAGGCATTAGCATTGTTATTGAACATTGAAATTTTTGTAATTTTCGATTTACCGCCAGCGTTATTGAGATCTCTTACGTTATCAGTCAGTCTCATATATATTGGGCATTCGCTTGATTAATTCAGTGTGGCCATAGTCTCCGTGGCCTGTGCTTTGTTGCCGTATTCGTAAATTTTTATATATATATTTTTTTAGACATTTTTAGCTGCTGGGCACACTTTTTTTATATATTATTTTTAATTTGAATGTCATTCTTCTCTTTCATTTTTTTTGGGCAGATTTATAAATGACTTTTTATTTTTATTTATTTTTGTGGTTTATTTTTGGTTTTTATTTTAGTTTAGTTTAGTTTAAGTTGTTGGCCATCGCGCGCCTCGGTCATTATTGGGACAAGTACACACTTTTGGCCTATTTGCAATGAAAAAATTCAAGTTAATAAGATGGTACAATTCATAAACTTATGGTAGAGAAGTCAATAAATTGGATTTTTCTTTTTTTAAATAATTTTTTTCTGGTTTGTTATTAATAACATTTGGTTTGGCAATATATATGTACAGATACAAGCGTTAGGATGAATTGTATGGATGTATGCATGTATGTATGTAGGGTAAGTATAATGTTTTGACACGATCTATATGATCTATAGGTATTGCTAAAAAAGCAGTTTCTAGTTTATTAAATCTTTCGCTATTCAAAATTCTTTTGAAGAAAAAAAAGCTGAAGTGACAGCACTTTTGTACTTGTTTCTCATCTCTGATCTCAAGCATTGAAGCTCGAGTTTGTGAAATCACATTGACGTCGGACCTGCATTAGCGACTACCTTTTGATCAATAAATCGTGTCCTTTGTTATTGGTTTGTTTTTCTTTCTTTCAGCATTTGCGTACAACAGCAACATATAAAACGCCTTCAATTAAAAAAAAAAATGATTTTTTTGTTTTTGCACTCAATACACACACACACATACACATACACACAAGAAACAGAATTCACACAGGCACACACACACGCGCATGCATATGAATGGATTTGTGTCTGTAGCGTATATATGTGTGCATGTGTGTGTGCGTGTGTATGCAGCAACAATTTTGCGTGCTTTTATATGTAATAAATAAATACGTTATAAAAATATTTGTATACACACCTAATATAATGTCCATCGTGGGGGCTGCGCAACTGGCCATCCTCACTACCAGATGTATTCACCATATTTTATGCGGAATTGTTGATATATAAATTGTTAATTTCAAAATCTTTGCAACGCTTCCCTTGCGTTCCCTTGCGTTCTTTTTTTT
>JBANCX010000121.1:0-15848 GCA_037040065.1 Dettopsomyia nigrovittata
ACGAATATTCTATACACTAAAAAAAAGAAGAATTAGTTAATTAATTTCAATAGACTGAGTATTTTACTCCATAATTATATTGTTGGTTAGTTATAAATATATTCTTTAATTAAATTTGTTTTTTTTTTCGTGTGTTTTTCCTAAAAAATTAGTTAAGATTAGGAACCAAGCCCAACGTTTGCTTAAGTTACCTTTAACCAGTAAGTGTCAAACAGGGATCTCTTAAATATACAAACATACTATATAAGATTGTTATGAATATCCTAACTATACAAAAAAAAAACATTTTAATTGATGTGTGTACATAGTGAATTATTATAATTAATTATTAGAATTATTATTATTTTTTGAAGACTGGCACTTCAATTCATTTGAAGTTTATAGTTAATTGTTATTTGTACATAATATACGAGTTATTATTGTTTTATTTTATGTTTAGTTAATTAGTTTATAAGTCTTAAGCTCAGGTTGAGATTGCAACTGAATTATAAATTATAATATGCTGTGAACATATTAAAAAAATTGTTTTTTTTGTTATGAAGTTTTTCTTTTCCTTTAAAGTTTTTCTTACAATTTCAATTGATTTTTAATTAATTTTTGTTCTTATTTTTGTGTGTTTTATTGTAAATGATTGTATATATGAAAGTTGAGTTCTAAAAATTTGAAATATTTTAAATTTCAACTAAAAATGTTAATCGAGAGTCAAGTTGTCATATGAATAAGCTTGTAACCTATTGAACTCTTGTAATATGTAAATAGTCAAGGATATTCAATATTATATGAATTACATAAACATACATATTACATCATTACATCATATAACACATTCATCATACACTGTTCTACAAAGAAATTCATTTTTCGTTAAGAATTAGTATAAAAGTCCTCAACTCAAAGTGTAAATATAGTTTTTAGCTAAAGTTATAAGCTCTCTGAAAATAAGAGAAACTCATCCAAATTTTGGATTGTATATAAACCCCATAAATGTCCCTCTGTAATAAATAATAGAAAGAATTACAAAAGCATAGCAAAAAGCAAATGTTTCATTTCTCTAAAACAAATATATATAGATACATATATAAAAAAAATATCCTTAAACTAAAGATTAACAATTTTCGAACAAGAAAAAAAAGTTTCCCAATCAAACACGCAACTTGACAATTGCATTTTGCAATATCTGAAATTCTGAATTGATATTGTTCATCAGGTTGTTTATCTGGGGCTTGGAGTCCAGAACCTCAATGCTCTGTGTATAGGCATTATAACGTACACCAAATGGACGTGGAATAGAATTAGCAAATTTACTGAAAAAGAAAAAATTTTATTATTAAATATATTTTCAAAATAAATTAATTTTTATAGTTATCTTACATTGTTTTCTCCTTGGCACTCTCAAAGCTATCGGCCACATAATAGAGCGGCTGGAACTGTGTAATGGGATACTTGGTAACGCCTGTAATTTCGGGCTCAAAGTCCATCAGCTGGGGTTTATCGGTCAAACAGTATTCCAGCTCTCCATAGGATGAAAGCAAACCAGCGCCAAAGGCCTTCAGTTCACCCTCCTGGCGGCAGACGCCATATTCCACAGTAAACCAAAAGATCTAAAGGAGAAACATAACATCAAAATTAGTTTTTGAAATTCATATCAGGAATAGAATAGATTATCTACCGTAGATAGTTTCTCGATATAATCATCTGGTGCACCCAGAGAAGCCAAGCCAATCTCCTGACTGAACTGTGCAAAAGCTGGATCCGCAAAGAGCGGCACATGTCCCATCAATTCATGGCAAACATCCGGTTCCGGTGTGTACATGGGCTTGCTGGGATGCCTGATGTATTGCGTCGAATGGAAGACACGGAATGCCAGGCCGGCCAGGAAATCGCGTGAGCTGAGCAAACCAGCCACAGGACGTAGCGTAAAGCCCGTGCAATCTATTCAAGAAATTCTCCAATAATTCAATAAATACTTCAAAAATATGTTTATAATTACCTCTTAAAAAGTTAGATACATCCTCCAGCTGTGGAATATTGTCCTCACGGAAGCCACAGTTGTCCACGAGCAGCGGAAAGACATGATTGTATTCCCGGCAAGCGTGCGATTTATAGAGCTTGGTCAGATTACGGAACATAATGCCCCAAGTTTCGATCTCCTCCTTGGTGTACTCGACATGTGGCAATGGTTCGCCATGTTTATACGTATATGCAATATCCGCAAAGTATTTGCGACGCTTGCGATATTCGGGATCCGTAAAACCGGGATGATCTGAGTCAAGTTCGGCGCCATAGCTTAGAATCTGATTGGCAAAACGATCTAGATCACGTATACGACGTGGAAACCAGGGCACTGCCGTCGCATTATCCTTGTAATCACGTGAAATGATATTAAAATAGCTGCACTGTTCCTTCAAATCCTCAATGGCCTTGCCCAGCGCTCCTGATTTACCATCACATTCGACAAAGAACTCATATCCGGGTACACGAAGCGAAGAGCGTGATTCAATGTGCAACAGATTGATATCATGATGCTTGAAAATAGCCAAAGTATTGGCCAAAGCACCACTGGCCAAGGAAGAGTCCTTCGGTGAGAAAAGCAGACACGTATTACGTGCCTCCTGTATGTCCACGCCCTCAGCTATATAGGCGGAGTCCTCGACGGGCCGCGTGGGCTAGAAAACAACAACAACAAATAACAACAAAGCTTTAATTGCGGCTTATCAATTAATATTTGATTATATAAGAACTAGACTTTCTTATCACTAATAAAATAGCTTACTTTATGGCCTGCTTAATATTCATAATAATATACATATATATATTGTACAATCAATTAAGTCGATTCGCTAATGTACTAACTATATTATAGATTGTTTTTGTAAACAGATATTAGCGTCAGGGGTTTTTTAAATATATTTTATAGCCCTGATAGCTCAAGTTACAAAGGTCAACGTCAGGCTACAATGGAATATGGCCACATATTGTTGCATTCCAGCTAACCGCAAACTTGACTTAACAGGGCCAAAAATCTGCCTAGAACTTGAGACTGTACTTAAGTAAAAGTAAACTAGATGAAAGAAGATGAATATATGAATAATTATTCATAATTGTTTCAATAATAAATAATATATTTTATATGCATATAATATTTTATTTAATTAATATTATTAAATGCATTTATTAATTAATTTTTTAGTACTTGGCCTGCATTTTTATTGCATTAGAATTATTTGTTTCATTAAATTTATATTTATTTATTTAATATTTTTATGATTTGCATTTTTTTTTATTATTATGCACACACTGTGGCTTGAACTTTGATCCCTCAGATCTTCATTTATTTTTAAAAAATTATTAATTTTTTTTTTGTTATAAATTAATTTTTTGCATGATCATCACAGCGACTTCAAGGTTGATTCGATATTTGATTTAATATTTTATGTGTTTCACTTTCTATGCTTAGAACTAGAGGAAGCAGCATAAGCAACAATTGCGTAGTCCAACTAACCTTATCGAAGGAAACTTGACGTTGATACATATTTCACTATTTATTTATATATTTATTTATTAAATTTATTAAATGCAAACGCACCGCACAGCACACAATTCGAAACTGTTTTGATTTTTGTGTTTTTAAGCGGCTTTTATAGACTTGGCTAGTCAAGCTAATCTTTAAAACAATAATAATAATAATAATAATAATATCATATATAGTATACACGACTATATACATATTATATTGTATAAATAGTCTATGGCTTGCCTGAGCTTGGTTGAGCTCGTGAGCGCATTCAGAGCACAGCTTCAACGCGGTGTTAAAAGTAGTATACAGATCCCAAATCATATATAAACTTGGGGGTTATCAGTTGTCTTCTTTATAGCTAGAGATCGTAGCACTTTGCTGATGTACTTCGGGGCATATATTTAGTACAATATTTTGGGTTCTTATCATTGACACGCGCTGCTTGTGGTCTTTTAGTTTTTTGTTTTGTTTTTTTTTAGCAAAATAATAAAAAAATAAATTTTAAAAAAATCTTTATTCTTTAATCTTATATCAAAATTCAACTGACAAGTTCTAACCAAACGAGTTCAACGGCATTTCTGGCTAATTATTGAGAGTAAATAAAGTTTAGTTTAGTTTTTTTTTTTCTTTAGGTTTCTTAAATTGGCATTACAGTTCCAGTTTTAAAGCTATTATTTAAAAATATTTATAGTTTTTTGTTGTCTTGCATTTGTTCTGATTATCAAAAGCAACAATAACAATTTGATCAACTAAAAAATGTGCAAAAGAAAAACAAATTTTAATTAAAATAATAAAATAAATGAATTGTTTTCGCACTTGTTCAATTTGTATTCAATTAATCTAGTTTCCCATATTCTTGAACTCTATTTTTTGGACTTATATTATATTAAAAATGGTATTTTATATGAAAGTAATACTTTGTATTCTGTGCGTAGAACATTTGCTTATCATACTTTGTATTCTGTGCGTAGAACATTTGCTTATCATACAAACCAAATATCTGATGTAATACTTGTAATATTTACAACAATTATTTCATATAGTTCCTTTAAAAATAATAATTATTCAACATATTTTATTAAAATATAATTATTTATTTAAATTATGTATAAAAAGTTCTACAAAATATTATTATTTGCATAAAATTGTTATCCAAAAATTCGTATAGTATGCAAATGGCATAAATAATAAATAAATTTCAAATTAAAATTTAAAATTAAAAATTATTGTAACGATGCCAGAGCGAGGTGAGCAGTCCACGTTTTGGTTTAGTTTGTGAACTCGTTTGGTCGCGCACGTTCTTCAGGGTGCAACCTACTGGTAGGTTGACCTATAAAATGAGATGAAAAATAAAATAAAATTATAGATACTATTTGTATATAAAGAGATACAAATACAGAAAAGAACTCTAGGCAAAGAACTACTGATACATATACAGATACAGATTTAAATTAAAGTAGAAATGAAATAATTGTATATATATATATATAAAACCTACAATGATAATGAATAATTTACAGATACAAATACAAATCAAAACTAAAGCTAAGGTTTTTCATAGTGTAAACCTTCGCAGTTCGGTTTGAATTACAGAACATTGGCATTAGAAATGAACTTGGAGCAGTGTCATGGAACAACACATGGGCTGGCAACCTCTGTGGAGCAGTTATAAACAACTTACGGATTGACTAGATGTAACTTTCACTGGTTCCTTGCCAGGACACACAACATAGGATTCATGGCCAGCAAAGAGACTACTGTGGGTAGCTTGAGTCAGGGCAGCAGGTGCAGAGGATATGCCCTCATTGCTATTTTCTGAAGGTGCATCTAAAGCAGCAAGAAAAGAAGTTAATAAGGAAAATATAATGAAATCCCAATTTTAGACATACGCTTGACATGAATTTGGAAGCTACAAGTGCGTACCAAACCATCTTTGGTTGTAGCCTCATATTTAACAGTATGATCACCCAAGCCGAATAGTGCACCAGGGAACTAGGAAATACATTTAAATTTAAGATATTCATATTTTTTTTATATCTTCTACTCACCGATGACTTGAAGATCTTTAGTAGTTTGCCTTCAAAGCGTGGCTCTTCCCAGAGAACAGAGCGTAGATTTTGATTCTCTTTCAGATAAACCTCAAAGGAGGGTGGGCAATAGTTGGACATGGAGGAGCCCAGTTCAATGCGGGTATTCTCTGCAGGTGGCTGTGCAGGTGACCTCTCCTCAAAGAGCGGTTCAGCTGGCTTTACTTGGGACATATCAATTAGACTTTCGGAGCGTCTGGGCGAGGCATCAATGAGATTAACAAAGGGCTTGGCTGCTCTAAAATCTGGCAATGGAGCAGGTCTAAAGACGGAAGCTGGTCTGTAAATATAGGGATTGGGAGCTGCTGCCTCACGGACAGTGATCATGGTATTGCAACCGGCGGTGCGCTGAGATACTGGATCGTGAGCTCTGAAGATGACCTTATGTATGCCCGCAGGAAGGTGACCCTGCAGCTGTTTGGCCCAGGCCGGAAAAGCGGCCACATGACGATAGTCAACATTGGTTGCCGGTCGCTGGAGTATGACATGAGCCTTGATCTCGCCAGGATTGAGAAGTATCACCACATTCTCTGGGCATCTGATGTAGGGCATAATCTGTTGAGGCTGCGTTTGCACCTGCTGTATGGAAAGCTGTTGCCTGAAGGGTTGACGTCCCCAAGGTGCCTGCACCTGGTTGTTAAAGAAGTTTCTGCCAAATCTTTTGCACTCCAGAACACTGCCCAGAGACCAGCCATTCATGCAGGTGGTTAACAAGCCTCCAACAGGTACAAAGCCCATATTACACTGCAGATGGCAAGCGGAGCCATAGCTGGAAGGACCACGGGTGCAGCTGGCCGGAGTGATGACACCATTGCGTGGTGCTGGAAGTGCTGGACAGAAGTTTTGAGTGGGCAGTGCCGCAGATGCAGTATTTGAAATCCATACACGGGACTGGGTAAGCGCTACAAAAAGGAACTCGTCAATAAAGTGGAGCAAGTGGAAACGGAAATAATTATATACTTACGCACACACTGATTGGGTTCACCTTCCCATTTGCCGGAAGCACCGCAACTCCTGACTTCGGAGCCGATCAGCTGATAGCCGGGATTGCAACGCACCTTGCAACGTGTGGTATAGTAAGCTTTGCGCTTGTGTGCGTATCTGTTGCAATGTGCCTGTCCATTGGTGGGTGCACGGTAGCGCACACAGCGATCTGATCTTCCCTGGAACACTGGAAACTGCGGTACCTCGGGACTAATTGGGCGAGTATTAAAAGTAGGTCGTACAGGCCTAACGGGCGAGACAGGCCGGACGGGCAATACGGGACTGACGGGCAAGACAGGTCCGACGGGTCTGATGGGTCTGGCAGGAACAGCTGGCTGAAGCGGTTGACGTGGCTCTAGCGGAGCTACAGGTGCTACAGGTTCTACGGGAGGCAGTGGTGCAGAAACACGTGGCTCCAAGCCCAATGAATCATAGCAACTGTGTCCATCGAAAGAAAGCTTTCTGTTGTCCTTGCATGTACACTTAAAACTGCCTGGTTCATTGATACAGTTGTCCTCGCAGCCAGCATTCTCCACAGCACACTCATCCACATCGTCGCAGTCACGGTAATTGGCCGCCAAAATATAACCAGCTGGACAGTTGCACGTGTAGGAGCCCCTGGAGTTCTTGCAATGATGCGAGCAGCCACCATTGTTTACCTGGCACTCATCAATATCTACACAGCTACCATCAGCACCTTGCAGCATTCCCTGCTCACACTTGATGGGCTCACAGCCCTCATCTGTTTGTTTGGTACCAGGTGGACATCCAACCAAAGCAGGACGACAGCTACGCTCGTCCTCCTGCAGCAGATAGCCTAAGGGACAGCCACACTCGTAGGTGCCCGGCTTATTGATGCACTCATGGGTGCATCCGCCAGAGAGCAAACCAGCACACTCATCCACATCCTGACAGCTATGACCATCGGCAGACAGCTCGTAGCCACGATCACAGGCACACGCATGCGAACCTAAAAGATTAATGCAAATGCCGCTACAATTACCAAAATCCTCGGAGCACTCATCAATGTCCAAGCAAGCGAAGCCATCTTCAGCCAGCCTAAAGCCTGCTCGACAGGCACAAGCAAAACCGCCGGGTTGATTCAAGCAGAGCTGCGCACAGCGTGCATTGTCCACCAGACACTCATCATTGTCCAGGCAGCTGCGTGCATCCTTAGCCAGGGTAAAACCCATAGGACAAGCACACTCAAAGCTGCCCGGCAAATTGATGCAGTAATGGGAGCAGTTGCCATTCGACAAGGAGCATTCATCAATATCCAAGCAAGCGGAGGAAGCAAGAGATGGAAATGAATATGCATTTGAATATGAAGTTAATGATGATGATGATTTGAATGATGTTGGTGCATAGCCCAAAGCATAGCCTGGCTGACACAGGCAAGTGTAAGAGCCATTAAGATTCTCGCAGCGCATTTCAGATAGACAGCTATGTCTATTGGTAGCACATTCGTCAATGTCAAAGCAGTAGTCAGCATTTAGGTCATCCATTTGGAGTGGTTCATATCCAGGAGCACACACACACTCATACGCACCTGGCGAATTGCGGCAGAGCTGCTGACAGCCACCATTCTCCACCTGACACTCGTCAACATCCTCACAGCTCTTGCCATCTGTGCTAAGTGTGTAGCCCTTGCTGCAGGTACAAGCTCCTGCCTCGGCGCTTAGGCACAACTGTTCACAGCCATTGTTATTGATGGCACAAGGATCGGGTGCTACGCAGGTGTGTCCTTCGGCTTCTTGTAGTGACATGCCACGCGGACAGAGACACTGATAGCCACCGGCCGTATTGAAACAATTGTGACTGCACTTGTGTGTGCCCAGAGCACACTCGTCAATATCCTGGCAGCTGAACACTTCGCTGGTGTAGCCCGCCGGGCAGAGGCAACTGAAGGTGCTGTTATCCTCGCTTGCCATACAGGTACCTGGGCGACACAGTTCGTGTCCCTGTTCCCGACTGCACACGGTCTCCACCACATCACAGCTATGCTCATCCTCGCTTAGAGTATAGCCCTCGGGGCAGCTGCAAACGTAGCCTCCCTTAGTCAAATCCTTACACTTGTGAGCACAACGAGTGCGATTCAGTTGCGGATTATCCAAATCATCACAGCTATCGGGTGTACAACTGCTCTGATCCTCCAACAAATGGTAGCCCTCATGGCAGCCACAGCTAAAGGAGCCAATGGTGTTCTGGCACAGCTGTTGACATACTCTGTGGGGCACATGATTTGCATTGCTGTCATCCTCCACCACAATATCACATTCGTTGATGTCCTGGCAATCTTTGCCATCCGGCGACAGCACAAAACCTGGATTACAGCTGGGCTGTGTGGGTTTGGCAGATTCTTCTTCTTTAGGTTCAGGTTGAGGTTCAGGTACTGGTTCTGGTTCAGGTTCAGGTTCAGGCAATGGTTGCGGCTCAGGCTGTAGCTGTCTTGCTGTCTCGATCTCATTAGTCTCAAACACTTCCTTGGATTCCTCTTCTGCTTCACCTTCAGCTTCATTTTTGGTGTTGAGTGGAATGACACAGTTATAGGAACCAGGTAGATTCTCACAGCCGTTGGAGCACTCAGCGATAATCTCAGGATTCGCACATTCATCAATATCTGCAGAAAAAGTTAGTTTATTAAGGAATAGTTTAATTAGATTTTTTCTATGATCCCTACTCACCCACACAGCTTTTGCCGGTCTCCGTATCAAGCTGATAGCCCTTTTCGCAGGCGCACTCAACGCTACCTGGCAAATTGTTGCAGATTTGACTGCAGCCACCATTAGATTCTTGGCACTCATCAATATCTTCAAGGAGTAATTAAAACAGTTATAGTTAACTTAGGTCTCATTTTACAATCCATTCCACCTACCGTGACAGCTGGCATAATCTTGTGGATCTAGTGTATAGCCATCGTTGCAGCTACACTTCAATCTGGGCTCATTCTCTCCAGGAAAGAGCAGACGTTCACATTTATGGGCACAGCCACCGCGATCTTCACCGCAGTTCTCATCTAACAGGCGTGGTGTATATGGATCCTTTGTAGGCGCCACAACAATGTTGATATCTGTGACAGGCACTTGGGGCACGGCCTCCGTTTGTAGCTCAATTTCAGACTGTTGTACTGGCTGCTCCTCATGCACTTGCACCACAATTTCTGGTTCCGATTCAGCGGCCACTTCAGGAGCTACTTTAGCTTCAACCTCTGGCTCGGTTGGAGCTGGTGCTGGTGTTTGTTCTGGAACTGGCGCTGCTGGAGTCTCTGGCAGTTCCTCTGTAAGTTCTACCTCGGATTTAGGCTCAACGACTGCCGGCTCAACATGCCCCACGGTTTCCACTTGTTCCTTGTCGACAACTGGTGGTGGCGGTGGTGGTGGTGCTACTGGATCCTGATCTTCACCCAGCTGGGAATCACTTTCCAATTCCTCATTGTCATCATTATCGATCGTTTCGTATTCTTCGTAATCTTCGTCGTCATCGTATTCAACACTTGGTACACAGGTGGGGAGTTCACCCACCCACTGCTTGGCACTACAGTACAGCGCCACAACAGTGTCCCTCTCAAAATTGTAATTCTCATTGCATCCATAGTAGGCGACCAAGAAGATCTTGTCACCACGACGACGACGTTCGTATTTGGCAATAATACCATGATTGATCTCCGGTGCCTGAACCTTGGCCTGTATACAGCTAAGATCCAACTTTGGAGCTAACTTGGAGGAAACATTTGGTTCTTCGGGTATGGAAAGCAGTTCCTTCTTGCGTCCCGAACGTCCATTTACTAAAAATGATAAAAAGTTTTATTTAAAATCATTCAAATCGATCAAGTTCGATTCAAGTTCCCTTTATAGACTCACCCTTGGCCTTGACACAAATGGGTGGCTCCCCCTGCCATTCCTCACTCTCCACATTGCAGCTGAGCTCATTAGCGCCCTGCATGATATAGCCATTGGCACAGCTATATACCGCAGTGTTGATCTCTTCGCCTTCGTACAATTCGGCCCTGGCATGATCTACGGGCGGAGGTGTCCGACAATCCTCATAGACGGCATTGCTCACTGCAAAAGTTAAGCCAGTTAAGCTCTATATAATATCTCGTCGACTAAAGCCGACGAAAATATATAGTTCCTTAAGTTTTTTCATTTGTTTTTTTAATAATCTATGCTAAAAAAATAATTTTCATTGTCTTGATGTTGTTTATTTTTATCTATTTTGAAAATAAATTTTACGATCCGTTTTTATGCTTCTGGTTTGTAAATGCCGGCCGGTAATTAAGTGAACTAGTAGCTGTAGGAACCTTCAATTCGGGGAAGAATAAAGGGGACAGCCCTGTTGTGTATTATGATCAGAAAGATGTGTTGAGCAAAGAAAAAAAATCTTGGCAATGATTCATTTTTTGTAGCTAAAATGTGTGTCCAAATGTATATCGAGTATAAAAAAATTGTCATAAAAACTTATTTAAATGGTTCATTAGATATAATACCAAATGTTTTTTTATGTGCTTTGATATGTTTATGGTTTTGTGGAAAATATTTAAAATTGTGAATGAAACCGAAATAGCAGAAAATTTGTTTGAAATATATTATACTATTTATATGATTCTTTACAATAAAATATCATGAAATATGGACAATTTAATGAGATATGTCGGAACATAATGTAGATTGATAGTAAATCGGTGATTCATATGGATTCATATGGAGCCACAATGATATTATTTCATCTTTTATAGTTTAGCACTCTAAACATGAAAGGTTTTCATAAGACATTAACTTCAAACGATGCTTTTATATGTCTGTATAGTTAAGGGTATGATATGTATGACATTCAAGCATAGAATTTAAGAGATAATGTTCTGAGAGACCTGCTCTCCTCAGCATGTCCTTTAAGTTTTTTTAAATGCCGAAACTTTAAAAGATAATATAATTTATTTAAATACATATTTATTTAAATATTATTTTTTCTATTCCAATTATTTTTAATTTTTGTATATTTCTCAAGATACTTTCTTCATATGAAGTATTTCCTGTCGCCCACTTACCTCCAGTAAATGCCAGACAGCTGAGCACACATAAAACAAACTGTGATGCTGGCAGCATTTTTCAATATTTTCAATATATTTATATATTTTTTAAATTTTGATATTTTTTTTTTTCACACCTTTACACTATCTTCTTTTTTCTTTATAAATTACAAGTCATTAATTAATTTTAGTTTTCAGAACATTTTGGAAGAGTGGAGCAGCGCTGAAAATATATTTGTACGGGTATGTATAGATATACATATATAAAAATCCATTAAGATTAAGGCGGCTTTATAAATAGCACACACGCACAACACAACACTAAATATATATATATATATATACATATATATATATGATGCTAGTATATACATATGTATATATATTTATATATATAAAATCACACTTTGGACATTTGTCGTCACTTTAAGTGAACTTCATATTTCACACAATTTTTATTTTCTTAAAAAATAATTAATCATTTAATTTATTCAAAAGAGAAATTATTAAATTCAGTCCAGAGGGAAACTTTAAGGATATAAATAAAAAAAAATGTTCTTTGATCAAATATTTTGTTCTTTCTTTCGGTCTTTCTTTTAGAAGAGATAAACGCACCGTTGTGGACAAGCGCCAAGGCAAGACTGAGAATTCAACTGAAATGCCTTTCGCTCAGGAAGGGAAATAAGAAAATTTCTTTAAAAATTTTCTTTAAATTTTTGTTGTCTCCAAAAAAGCAAAAGATATATACTATGCTATGCTGATCTTTAATGTCTATCATAAAGCAAATTAGCGCGAGAGGCGAGCACAAGTGTCGCCGTCTTAGGGAGCACCAAACTGAAGGCCTATTTATAAGATTTCCATATGAATATCATCCACATCATCATCATCATGATTGTCATCATTAAAATGAACGAGATGATCATTAAATGAGATACTAGTTTCCCTGGAAACAGAATGTTTTGCATTGAACTTGATTGTGGGGGGGCATGTGTTGCATGCCATAAGATGTAATCCTCTGCCTTATATAGCAACACGCCCCCTAGTAGATAGTAGTGCCAGCGAAGCTGTCAAAAATGTGCATTATTTAATAAATATATGTCTATAATAATATTATTATTATTATTAATAATTATTTTCAATTCACAATTCATTACATAAAATCGCTCAATCATCAAATCAAATGCGCCGCTAACAATTTAAAGCTTATATATATAAACAATATAAATACATATGTACATAGTATATACATATATGTATATATATATATTCACTTAAATTGTTTTTAATTAAAACTAAATACGTTCTCGTATGGCTCTAAAAGTCGCGTAGGTGTGGTAAACTCGCGAGTCTTCTACTTATTTGGCTTGCTACAAACATGTTTTTATATGTTTTTGTATTTATTTATTATTATTTTGTTGTATTTTATATATATTTGTATATACATATGTAGTTAAGTAGCTCGTCAAAGAGTTGATGCTACCCATATAGGTATAGTATTCTAGCGATCCCGCAGTTCCCATTCATATAACAAATGATATAATTATATGGCGAACCCCTTCTCTCTAGACAATTACATTAATACAAAGAAAAAACAAAATCAATACCCTGTAAATAGTTACTATTCCTTTAGAATGTTGTAGGCAAATTTGTTTAACATTTATATAACATTTTAATTATTTTTTTTTATAAATTAAATGATAACGATATACCCTGCTCATCAGGCACCTGTTACTTTACTGGGTATTAAGAACTCTAAAAATTTGTAGTTTTTTTTTGTTATATTGTGTTAACATTTGATTGACAAATTGATTGTTTAAGCGCACAATAAAATTGTTTTAAGGTTAAGCATTAAATTGAACTGAAACTGGTCAATGATTGACCCAACTGACAGATAATCAGCTACATACAAAAGTCGCGCCGCAAACGCGCGCATTACAATTGCGCGCGTTTTTAAAACGCGTTGTGCTGCACTGTAGGCGTGTGACGTTTTTTTTTTGTCTGCTTTTTCTTTCTTTCTACTGTTCAAACAATGTTTATTTTTACTCTATTGGGGTTTTTCGCTGGTTGACCATTATGGTCAGCTAGTCAGCTGTCAGACAGTTTTAGTATTATATATATATACTATGTACATATATATAGTATGTTTGGTACAAATCGTCAAGTTTATATTGCAGTGTAGGTTTATGTTTAGATTTTAATATGGACTGAACCCAGTCGTTGATGTTGTTGTTGCTGCTGTTTGTTATTGTTGTTTATTGCTCTATTTACATTTTAACTTTACCTTAGTTGGCATTTGCGGAAATTGTTCAAGGGCGTTCTATACAAAGAATAATATAGAATAGAACGCTGTCGCTGTCCAAGTCGCGTTTTCTGAGCCAATTTATGTTGACATTTTCCACAGTGTCTGACCCGATGAGCTTCCGTCGAGGGCGTGGCTAAGCTAGTAAGCTAAAATGAGGTTAGGGGGAGAGAAAACTTAAAGTTGTTTTTGTTTGTTTTTATATACATATTAAAGAACACATTTATTATTTTGGTTTTTAATAAATTAAACTTTTATTTTATTTAACTAAAAAATGGTTTTGGTTAATTACAAAAAAGTCCAATAAAGTTTCTCTTCGTAGCTTAAAATTAATTAGTTTTTAATTAAATTTCGTTTCGAGTGCGATCTTTCATTTAATTTATTTTAATTATTTTTGGAAGAAATCTTTTTTTATATGCTTTGCGCAAGGCAGTGCCACCAGAACAGAAAACTAAAAAAACAAAAAAACACACATCCTGATGATCATCATCATCGTCGTCATCGTCATTATCTCCTCATGCGGCATCTGACTCCATTTTGTTAGTTTTTAATGCTCAGATACGAGGGTCCAACCTGGCGTACATAGACACTACGCTCATTGCTCAGATATGGTGGACAGCGTACGGTCAGAATGCCATCGGACGATAGGTCGGATCGTACATCGTTCGGATAGTAGCCACGTGGTAGGACAAAACGCTTGACAATGTGACGACCCACAAAGCTGTCGCCATCGCGACGCTTCTCGTGCTTAGCCTCAACGATGACCGTATCCCCGGTGGTCTTCACTGTAATCTCATATGGCTTAAATTGATGCACATCTACATTGGCCTCAAAGCCATCCTTGCCAACGATAACACGACTAAGATCGGGCGCCGACCCGACACGCGACAAACGCTTCCAATATGGCACATCCCAGTCGGCAGCTAGATCCCAATCGCGCCATAGACGACGACGATAATCCCAGAGATCCCAATCCGTATTGTTTGTAGCTGGTACCAGAGCCATCTCGACTAGTTGTGTGTGGGTAAGGGTTCGTTTTTTCTTTATTTTTTTTGTTAAGGACGCAGCAACGCGTTACGAATTAAACGATTTCTTAATTTTCCGTTTCTACGTTACGATTCAGCGCGTTTTCTAATAACGTCCGCACGCGATTTTTGCGCTAAGCTTATTAAACTCGGCATAGTCGCAATCAGCCGCTTTTATAGAGCGTCAAGCATCCAGTGGGCTAAGTCAACAATGACAACTGTGACGTAGTAGCTGCTAAAACTAACAACCCAATAGCTAGCCATGTTTTGAGCTGCTGTTTATCTTGAAATAGCTTACAACTGTTGCTGTTGCTATTGCTGAGGTGGGCTGTGGGCTTTTGTGGGTTGTTAACTCAATGACATTTCCTTGGCTGAGCGCCCAATAATGGTTCATTTATTTCCTCGTCTTACACAGACAATTAAGTAATTTCTTCAAAGAGATATTTTAATAATAATCTTTTTTATTATAATTTTTACCCTTAATATTTAAATTTTATTAAAATTATTATTTATATCATAATACTTTATAAGGGTTGCATTATTTTAAAAAATTAAAAAAGAATTATTTCCGCATTTATATTATATATATTTATATATAGTAAAGTTAATAAAAGATATAGAAGATTAAACTGAAATGCGAAAATCAGAAATATTCATAGTTTGTTGTATTCGAAAACTCATTCTCCCATAACGTACGGCCGTGTACGAAAATCGATTAAGCTTAAAAGTTCGCTAACTTTTCAACTTAATTACGCAGCATTTCCGCTGTTATGTATACATAGGTTTAGATATACATATGTATAACATCATACATATGTAAAGCATTGCTAAATTAAAAAAATTTCTTTGGCGGAAATCCGAAAACAAAAAAAAGATCTGAAAACGTCGCATAATTCTTTTCACTTTTTGA
>JBANCX010000122.1:4853-30098 GCA_037040065.1 Dettopsomyia nigrovittata
TTTGTTTGTTTGTTTTTTTGTGGTAGCGACTAGAACGTTGTTGGTAAAGCTGCTCGTTACTCGTTACTCGTTACTCGGGTACACATGGTCTACATGGCTGGCTGGCTATGCGATAATTAACTAGCACTTGAGATACATAGATAATTAGCAATCGGGTTTATCGTTTATTTAATTTAGTTTTTGTTTTTGATTAAACACTGTTTGTTTTTGGTATTTTTGGTATTTTTTGTTTTCATTTTTGCAATTGGAACCGCTAAAACGTTATACGATCAACGGTCTGTGGTCTAAAGTACAGTCTCAATACTGGTTATAGTGTCGGTTTGCGGTCGTATTTCATTCAGTACCTTTTGCACATCGGTACTAAACTCCTCAACTTGCTTAGCATGAGCTAATTTTAATTTTTCCATGGCGCGTCCCTGTTTAACACCGATTTGCTGTCGAAAAATACAAGAAAAGTACAAAAAAAACACAAGAAAAATTAGTAAAAATAGAAAAAAATTACATAAGATATTATAATAAGTTCTTAAATAGAGTAGTAGTAGTAGTAGTTGCAACCAAATATTGTTTTTTTTTTTTTTGTAAGAATGTATAGATCGATAGCCTATGATAGCCAAGCGAAAATGGTTTGTTTATCGATTATATATCGATATTTTAAAAGCGTTAAGTGTTGGTCGTCGTATCAAGAAAATATTATTACTGCTTAGTTATCAATCAACAATATATAATCCTTTAAGGATTGAATTGAGACCTTAAAGTTTGGCCCAAATAACAATGGTTTGTTTATCGATTATATATCGATATTTGAAAAGCATGTAGTATTGGTCTAATGGGGATGCTATAAAGTGCTTTTAGAGTGCTATCAGTTGGAATCAAATATTGTTTATTTATCAGCATTTTATCGATTAAAGGATTGGCGAAAATTAAATTGAAACCTTAAAGTTTGGGCCTATGATAGCCAAGCAAGGATTGTTTGTTCATCGATTAAATATCGATATGTGTGTTGTGTTGGTCTTATAGAGATCCAAAGAATTTAATGTTTGTAAGTTGTTGGAATCCAAAGTAAAAAGGAAAAATTCAAAAATGGAATTACAGAAAGCAAACCTTAAAGCTGAATTTGTACATTCATCGATATTATATCGATATTACATCGAGAAATATTTAAATACCTTTTTCTCCTCCATAAAGCGTTTAACATTATTTTGACGCTTCTCTCGCAAACGACGATCCTTTTCATTTTTAGTTTTAAGCGTTTTATCATTTTGCACCTCCTTGGCGGTATCTGCTGAAGTTTTTGCCTGTTTGGCATTTAGATCCTTGATATCTCTGCGAAAGTATAAAAGTATCGAAAGTATAAAATAAGCAGATAATATAATAATAATTAAATAAAACCTGGCATGACGATCCTCGAGTTGTTTAATTTGCGCTGCCTGCACAGTTAGCATCAATGCCTTCATCGCATCCTGCGAGTCCTGGACATGCTGACGCAGCATATCCCATTCCTCTTTGCGATGGCGTGCTATCATGTCGGTCCATTGTTTGGTCTGCTCATTGATCGCATTCTTAATGTTCGCATCATTGCGTATATCATCTTTGCTCTTGCCCTTGATCAATTTATCGATAGCCGCATTTTGTGTCTTCTGCACAGAGGTGCGCTCCTTGGCATGCTTCTTGCGCAATGTATCGAGCTCTTTAATTTGCTTTTTGCCCACCTTTTGAAAGCCTTTCTCTTGACGCAACGACTCGAGAGTAACCGGTTCAAAAACTAATGGTGGCTCTTTTTTCTCTTCCTCTTTGGCCTTGCCGGCATCACGTGCCGCTCCACCGCTCTGCTCCTCAATGCCCAAAGCCTTCATTTGTTCATTCTGCTGCTTGGCAGCGCCGGCAAAACCGCGCGGATCCGATAACATGGCCATGAAATCCTCAAAGCCATCAGGTACATAGATTTTCAATTCGATGTTAACAAACAGCATGGGCAATGACATTGGGAAATTTGCCTCTGTACGCAGCGAGACATGGCGATAGCCAGCCTGTAAACCATCCAATGGCAATATACGCTGTCCGATCATTTTGCCGCTTTCCTCATAGACACCGAAACGCAATACAGCCAAATCGGGCAACACGACCTTACGGAATACGAACGCATCCTCGTTATAAACTGGATTTAGACCGTTGTTGGGTACCAAACGTGTACGGAATTCCTTTTTAACCGTATCCGATGGTAAACCAAACATATCCACCTCCACATAGGTACCCACTTTCTTGTCCGATAAGAACTGTCCGGCAATAACCTTAACCGAACACTGAGCCGCAATCACACCATCGACGGGCGCATCGGCAAACGGATCGAAATCTTTATCGGCACGACGCATAAAGTCCGGCTTGAGTAGATAACCACAGCCGCCATTATATTCAAATTTTCCTTGATTCAATTGCATTGGCAAATCAGATGTCTGGAAATTCAATGAGACCATCTGACACCCAGCATTCCAGAATACTTGCGGCATATAATTGGATGAATCGGCTCGGGTGCCCTTCGGATAGATACGCGACATTTGACGCTTGTTGTAATTGACGAAATCAATCGAACTTTGCTTTAAATAGTTCATGCCAGCCGATTCAGCAAACGATGACATATTATGGGCAATATTCTTTTCTGTAAAATTATTTAAAATATAAGATATTATAAATGAAGATTCTTAAGAATATATCGTATTATACTACATAATATGCATTGATTGATATCTATCAATTAATAAAATAATTTCATTTCTCCGAGTCTTTGTTTCACCTTTTTGTTGATTATTCTTAATGTTATACATATTATTTTCTAACTTTTCTTTTTTTCTTCCTTAAAATCCATTCTTTTTGGGAATATTATTTTCTTGCTACTGATAAATGTACCAGCAATCATTAAGGTTCTCTGGTAATACAATCTAATCACTTTTTCCATTATCCTTCATCATTTTCCTATATTTATCAATGCAGAAACTATCGATTGATGCTCAATGTTGTTTATCTTATCGATCGTTTTATTATCATTATCGACTATTATTTGATCAAATATTTTGTTAAAAGTCAATTGAAGTTTGTTAGATTATACAAATTTCTTAAATCATTTTTGATAATTTATTTTTTTGTTATCGATTAAGCATTATTTTTGGTACGAAAATTTCTTGTTTCTGAACTTTTTTTATACATATACTCGTACTAATTTAACGATATGTTTAATGTTTTTCGTTAATCAAACATCGATTATTGAAATTATCGATTGTTTTAAAGCCCTAATTTATATCGTTATATCAAAAGTTTCGTGACTTTTCGACTTTTCCACTTACCAATTGCCTTATCAAAGCCCTGGAATTTAATGGGCTGCGCATAATTGACCATTGATGAGAGCCATGGATGTACATTTGTTGTGGAGCCACTATAATTAGCCGCAGCTGCTTCTGCTTCGGCACCGCCGCCACCTTCGGCAGCTGCATCGCTGGCAGCTGCTTCGGGTGCTGGTGCAGCAGCTGCAGCCGCCTCGGGTGGTTTGCCAGCGCTAGCATCCTCTTCGGGATCATCATCGGTTTTCAGTTCACCTTTCAACCATAGCTCGAGCTCAACTTTCTCGACTTCAGGTTTCATGCGTTTGTTCTTGATGAGAATCTTTCGTTTAAGCTTGCACGGTGGCGGTAGCGGCAGACCCGGTTCCAACTAAGAAATTGTAAAGAATCTATAAAATGAGAGTTTTACGTTAAAAAAAAAATGATTGTTTTGCTTACCGGATGATCCGACAGCGGCTCCTTCAACAATAGATCCCCAAAGAAGTCATCACAGTATTTAGCTAATTTATATTGCTGAGCTCGATTGCAATGATTCTCAAAGGATAGAATCACTGGATATTCCGAAGAGACAAAAGCACAATCCGCAATGGCTTGAATGCAATCCTGCATAGAAATCCAAAGTGAAGTTAATTAAATAAAATATTTTCAAAAAGATTTTCAATTTACCTTAAACAAGATTTCCGTACAGTATGCATGACCGTGGGTAACAATCGGTTCCTCGTCCTCGCCCTTGCCATTCCAACAATCCAGCTCGACACAACGACAACCAGCTAACAATGTCTGACGATACATCTCCACAGAGCTCTTACCACCAATCTGGCGACCCGACAAATACGTATTATGCGAACTATTGATATAATAATGCGCCAATGGCTGATCCATTTCCATATAGAAATCCAAACGATCTAAAAATACGGGCGCATTCTCATCGGACATTAGATAGCGTTTAAAACCATCCAATGATAATTGAACTGCAAACAAAACAAAACAAAACAAAAGAAATTTCATGGGAATTCCCTCTTTATTTAAGAGAATATTTATTCTACCGCTTTTCTTCTTCTCCTCATCCAGCTCATAGTCGTTGATAATCTCTGTACAGCGCTTTTCCTCATACAATGGAAATAGGATTTCATTCATCCGTGGATCACGCTGTTTATCATTCATAAACTGCACAAATTGATCGAGACTTATAAAGTCCTGTTTACCCTTAGTGCTGTATGAAAAAATATAGATCGATAATAATCGAATATAAGATATAAGATTTAGGGATTTAAAGAATTCGACGAATGTCGACAGTTGAAATTTTTGTATTTAAGGTGAAAAAGATTTAGAAATAATCAAGATGATAATAGATTAATGATGGAAACAACTGAACAGGGTTACATGTACATATAAGTATAAGGATTGGTTTTAACGAATAATTTATTTCGGTTGAAATATAGGAAATGAAATAATTAAAAAAGTGAAATTACAAAAATATTCTCATAAATGAATGAAATGAAAATCAAATTTTACTTATAAAGATAATTGAAATATGTATAATCTATATGTTATACGTACATTGATGTAAATAATTCCTCGATATCATTACGAGGACAGACCTTATGATAGAGCGCATAAAATTTATCGAATGTAAATTGCTCTTTGGTCATGGTAGCATTCTTATCATCCGGCAGACCCGCATCCTTGATACATGTATAGACCAGTTTTTCAGTTTTGCCAGAAGCAAAGGTTTTAGCCAATGTCTTGACCGGAATTTTTCCACTTTTCTCCACACAATAACTCAAGCGCATCCAACTTGAATAATTAAATTAAATTTTGAAAATTAGATTAATAATTATATTAAATTATGCATTTATCATTGGGAAATATACATATTATAATTATATTTTTTTCTAATATACAATAATATTATATGAAATATACTATTAGTATATTTATATATGTATAATATTATACTTACCTTAATAGTAGATAAAACATGCATATTTACTTACAAAGACTGCATTTTGAGGTTATGTTTTGTTATAATTTGTAAAATAAATAGTCTCATAAACAACATGAGGACAGTTTCGCTGAGTAGTCTCTTTTCAGCTACCTATTTTTTCTATTTTCTGTCTAGAGTACTGAGTTCTGTCTCTTGTTCCGCTCAGAGCGCTCTCTTAGCCCATTTCGACTGAGCTACCTCTTTGTCAAATTGTCCACACGGTGTTTATAACTCTTGAAATTTAGCTTCAGCAGGTAGCTGGAAAGATTGTCTATGCTGGGATTGTAAAGTTCAGCTGAAACTTTGCTTATCAGCTTATCGCCGAACGCATTTATTTCATCATTAACTTTGTACAAAATTTGTTTGTTTATTAATTTAAGATTTTAAAATTTAAGTATTTTCAAATAAAACACTTTGAAGCAATGGGAACAACGATTTTTATTGTAAACTTTTGTTAATTATTATTAAATAAAATGTTAATTTGTTGAATAAAGTCGGAATATTTTGAAACCGATTCGTTATTTGTCCAACAAATATCAAAGATTCAATTAGAAAACCGATTTGGGTTCAAAAATCTGCATTCAGATGAATGTTTACAAAAAATATCTTTCAAACGAAACGCGTTTAAATTGTATTTCAAAACGGATTTACGAGAAAAATTAAATTTGCTGTGGAAAATTGAAAATAAATTGTAAAATTGAAATAAAAATTGAAATTAATTAAGAAAATGTTGTAGCAATTAAAAAACTATACTATAAGAAGAAAAAAAAATGCAATTTGCATTTTTAGTGAAGGCAAATGCAATCTAATTATTCAATTGAAATTGAAGTGTAATTAAAATTGATATTAAATTGCAAATTGCAATTAATTTTGTATACGAACTTGATCAATGTACATGGGCATAGGCATGGGCATGGGCATGGGCATGGGCATGGATTGCGTATTGCATTTAGCAGCAAAAGTAGAAAACAATTTATTTAATTGTCTTTCAATTTGCATACACAGCTGTCAAAGTGTCTTTGCAATGTCGGACATGGCACGGACACGAACACGGAGAGTATAAAATAGAATTGAAACAAGGATAACATCCTGGTGGTATATCCTCTATTAACTGACAGGATATGCGCTTGTTTCATTCATTACTTACTGCCTTGCTAACTTTCTGACTTACTACTTGCTCCAATTGTTAATAGATTAAGTGAACCTTTTGTATTCGGAAGGGTCTGTTAAGGAACAACATAACCTCAATAAAAGGAGGTCCAGGTCAAGCGAGTAATTGCAGTTAATCGCTATAGACCCTGGCATAAAATGTTGCATAGACAATGCAACCGCAAACAACAATCACAATAATAAAAAAGCAACAAAATTTTGTAAACTGGGTCGGTAGAAACATTAAATACACGCCGCTGGCCACATTTCCACAACATTTAAGTACTACAAAATATTCAATAGATAATTGCCTTGATTGAAACTCAATACGTAATTGATGCCAGAAGCTATAGAAACTATAGACAAAGAAAATGTTAAGAAAATCAAATTATAAAAATGATAAATTGTAAAAATAACAAAATTTCAACAAGACTTCGTTTGTAATGAAAACCAAATTCAAAAGAATGGACAACAAATGTTGAAAAATGCATAAATTTGATTAACAAACTCTTAAACTAGAGATAGAATATGAAGATTAGTCTCCTACTATTCAAAAACAATCTGGAAAAAACAATCTCTTATATAAGGAACGATTGTATAAATATGTATGCTCGATATATGATATATTAAATATTAGCTATTCGGACCGGAATACAAAAATTAATGTACGATGCGATGATTGATATGATAATTTCATTTCAATTTCAATGAAAACCGGGTATAAAAATGACATTTTTAATACAAATCTCTAGTTTCTTATTATTCTGATTATTTCTCTGAACGATTTCAATGCGCTTTAGTCAGATTTTACAAATAAAACTTATTAACTTATTTAGATACTCCATATGTTCTCTGAGTTTTTTTTCTCGTTAATTTTGTTTTGAATTATTCCGATTGCTTGTGTGATACCAGGGATGGATATGTGAATTTTTTTGTTTATCGGTTATCGCTACCAAATGACTGTGTTGCCGATTGTAAATCGTTCAGAACAAGTTCAACTGACTGACTACTCAACTGAACGAACGAATCATATCATCCATGCATATGTATGTAGAAAAATGGATATAAACTCGAGATATTTTGTACATAAATAAAAGGAGATTGATAAATTAAGTTTCAGAGATAAGGTTATAATTTTACCCACTTGACATCAAGATTGTTCCACTGGCATCTCAAGAAGAATAAGATCAGTTAATCAGTTAATAAATAAAGGTTAGGAGGAGAGTCTCTAAGGTCGATAATAATTTCCTAGCACTTACCACCAAACCACGGTTTGTCGCTTCTGAAAACCTTAGGATGCCTCCTGAGGATGAGGATGTTTAGACAGCTGCTTTATACTCCTAAAGCTTAAGCGATTGGATTATGAGAAACTTTTTTATTTCTAAAAAATAGAGCGCACAAACCAGGGTTCAAGCTATTTCGTCAATTTCCCCCAACTTTCACTACCAATAGTAACTTATAGCTCTTACTGTTTAGGCTGTATGTTGATGGCCAATTAGTCAACTATTTTATATATATAAGATAATCGTTTAGTATGACTTCGTTTGTTCATTTAAGTCTTATTCTTGTTCGTTATAATAGGAAAGATTGGGTTAAAATCAATTTTTGTAGGGAAAAGTTTATTATTTTCCAAGCAGCTATAAGCATTAAGCATTTAAATTTGAATTTTTAATGAACTAGAATAGAATTTACGAACGAATGAACAGGAATCTGAAACAGCTGATCAATGTCATCGAACGAACTTATCGTTCATCAAAAATTGAACGACTGAACTTATTCAATAAAACTATTTTCAAGGAACAACCGCTGTCAATTTAACGAGAGCAAAGCGAAATAAATCAATTGAAAATTTTCGGAATTGAGTAAGCAGTCTTCAGAAGACAACTTATGTAAAAAATATTAATTTATTTGTTATAAAAATAATATTAATATCAATATTCCAAGAAATAACAACCAAAGGAATTGTGTAAGAAGACAGAAAAGAGAAGAAGACAACAAGTTTTATTGACGATTACATGCTGTTAACGAGACCGTCCTATGGAGAATTCGGCGAACTGCAAAATTATCGAGAAGTCTCATGTATGTATGTATGCATTGCACATCACTTTATGTACATTTAAGAGATCTTATAGATATTAATATTAATATTATACATTTTAGGGTAGTTTCTAAAAAAAAAAAAACAAAAAGTGTTAAGCAAATTATAAAGAAAAGACAGTAAATTGAAATAACAAAGCGCAACTTGAATGTGAAAAGCAAAGAATACAACGAATAAAATATCAAAAGTTTGTTAAAATTAGAGGTACGTAGAGCTACATATATGTATGTATATTGATGAAAAATGAAAAAGAGATATTATAGTTTTGTGACAATGTATGGAAAAGGAGACATCTCCGACCCTATAAAGCATATATTTTCTTGATCAGCATCAACAGCCGAGTTGGTATAGCCATGTCCGTCTATCTGTATCTATGAACGCCTCGATCTCGGTGGTTAGAATTTGATATCCCGGTCTGAATACTGTACGCGCAGTATATTTTAATCGGAATATTGGTATTTCCCCCATCACGCCGCAAATCAAAAAGAACGGTTTACAGGTGCAATTTCCCACTAATTGTCTTGAAACTCGGAATATATACTTCTAAACTTACATCTGATCAATCAGCATTAACAAATTTCGGTTGTCACGTGCACAACTCGAAAAATCAAAAAACTCGAATAACAGTTGCAATTTTTCACCTATGACCTGGAAATTCGGTACAGATAATTGCTATTATATTATTTATCTAATGTATCAATTACATAAAGATCGAATCAAAATGGCAAGTTTTATAAAGAAAACAAGTTTGTAGCATCGATATCGCTAGCAGCGGTGCAAAGATCGTATTGCATGCGTAGTTGAGCACACTCGATTACAGCTTCCTAACTTGTTATTATATTAGTTTTACATTTTTTCTTTACGGTCAACTCAAGCAACAATTTTTTTTTACTATATTCTGCTGTTAATTTATATTTTAATTCAATTGTTTAACTTGAAGGGTCTCCGAGTTCCAATTAGCACCACACAAATTGGCTCTACCTGAAGCGCATCAAATAAAAAAAATAATAAAAAACCTGAAAACCCATCCAAAAGTTGTTGCTCGTTGTACAGACAAGAGCACTTGCAGGGTACGAAGCAAATGCAAATGAACGAAACGAAAAAGAAATTTGAAAAACAAACAACCACAAAAAAATAAATAAATAAACAACTCAACCATTTTGTGGCATAGGGGAGGTTGCAACTGTGCAGTTTCCGTTTCCGCTGCACATTGCACTATAGAAAATCACACCGAGAACTTGTAAACAAAACTAAAATTAATAATTATACAAATGCGTATGTACGTATGTAGTATGTATATAAAATTTGTTGTGTTGCTAGCCAGTCTATAAAGATCTTAAATTAAATATGAGTACTACGATTATATAGATGATTTCTTCAGACAACCAAATTATATTTTTATAAAATTTAACCTAACCTCAAGTAGTACTCATCGATATTTTATTTACATATTATAGTTAGACGATAGTTATACATAATGCATAGACTTACTGTTTCATAAGATTGGTGCGTGGACAGACATTGGTGGCACGATTGTTATGTGTTATAAGACGCAGGTTCTTTTGCCAGTTCTTTTACGATAACAACGATAACGATAATAACAGTAACGATAATAACAGTAACGATAACAAGTAGAATAAACAAAATTAATGCGCGCAAGACATGCAAATTAGAAAGAATTAGAAGAAATCGAAAGAAAAACAAAAAACGAAAACAAAAATAAATATAAAATTTGATATTATATACAAAGAAGTGTTATTTACAATGTTATGCATGCGTTAAAATGTTTATCGATAACATGTGAACAACAACAAGAAGAAGAACAGGTAGAGTTGGTCAAGATAGATATTATATATATATTAAGCAAACCTGCTTAAAAGTGCATGCAAACAACAACAACAACAAAAAAAGAAAAGAAGAAGAACGTGCCACAATAACAGAGAAACAGACAAAATTTCGAAGAGAGAGAGAGAGAGATTGCCTCAATTGAAATGAGGACAATCTATAGTGTCCCACACTTACTGTTTTCTCAGACACATCATGGGACAGATATTATTCGCTTTGACATTATGTGTAATTTTTCGTATGCCATCTAGCCAGATCTATAAGTAATTTTAGATATAATAATGCAATGATTATTTAATTATGATCGATAAATGAGTTAAATAAGTGCTTATATCATGAATATAATGAATTACCTTGGCTGTTGCTGCATCTGGGCAAATAACATGATGATATGTTATATTGATATAATCGGTATTCGAGCATATGGTTAAAGATCGTTTATCCAATTCGGGTAAATTCGTGCCATTCTTTTTGGTAACCTTATCCAATATTTTTGGATCCTAGAATTAAATGTAAAAAGCATTTTAAATAAATTATTATATATTTAATAGATGTCTTATTCATTAGATTGTATATTCTTTTAATATATTTTAATCTTTATATATTTTTTTTAATTTTATTTAGTGAGCAATACTTCTCGAAGGAAGCAACTTGGGACGAGAACTTTATTTACTATAAAATAAGAGGAAAAATTGTCATTGAAAAATGACAAAAACAACAGTTCAGATGTTCGAGGGCTGTTCGATTACGTACGATTCCGAATCGGAATTAATTTTATTCGATTTTGAAACGGATATCGGTAATACCGGAGTTCAGGCGCCAGTTACTGTCGAGGAACTAAATCAAGTTCATGATTCTGATGATGAACTGAATGAGGTTATTGAGGATGACAATGACGATAACGAAGAGACTGAAAATGAAAATGATATTGAAGATGAAGATGAAGATGATGATGCATATGAATACGAAGATGAAGATGAAGATAAAGATGACGATAATGATGGTGATGGTGATGATAATAATAATGGCAATAGCAGCGGCAACAATGATGGCGACGATAAGAGCGATGGCGACAATAAGAGCGATGGAAAAGACAATGTCGAAGATGATGACAAAGATGAAGAGCAAGATGAAGAGGATAATGATGAGAAAGATGATGATAAAGATGATGAGAAAGATAACGATAAAGATGATGAAGATAATAATGGCAATGATAATCACGATAATAAAGACAATGATAATGACTCAGATAATGACGATAATAATAGCGATGGAAATATGAATAATAATGACGAAGATGATGTAGATGACTATGATGTGTACTTTGTTGATGCCAAAGGTCAGTGGTACAAGAAATGCAACATAAAAAGTACAGTCAATGAGCTAGAGTTGCAGAAAACCATTTTTATGTCAACAGTTTCAACAAAGACAACAACAACAACAACAGACAGCTCAACAACATACCAAATGTTCAATATAATTTCATCAAAAGCTTTGTATATACAAAAATCAGCAAAATCAGAATTAGAATCGATACCAGTCGATGTTAGCATCAAAAATGTGGCGTCCCTAGAGAAGAAAGCAGTAGAAGAAAATGCCAACAAGGAGAACAAAATTTCAAGTTCAAATACTCTAGTTGTAGCTTCAGGGAATTTATCGAATGGTAATCGATCACTATCACGTCCATATTTTTATTCGTTTGACAATGTGGATAATGTTGATAATGTTCAAAAACAATTATTAATATATCCAAGTACTTTGAAATCAAGCGTTTCATCAGCAAATGATCTTGAAATAAGCAATATTCAAATAATTGAAAAAACTCCATACAATTATCGTAGATCGCCCGAAAAAGAGTTATCCTTATGTTTGAATAAATTGAACAAAAAGTACAATTGCTCTCAATGCAACTATACAACAGATGATCAAGCTGAGCTCGCACGCCATAAGCGCCTTCATACCAAATACACGCTGCCAATAAAATGTTCATTTTGTGAACGCACCTACAGATCGAACTTGGGCATGATCAATCATTTGTATGTGCATATGGGTAAGAAACCGCATGAATGTGATCAGTGCGAGAGTTCATTTACAACAGCATCGGAACTCTTACGTCATACACGCTACAAGCATACCAAGGAAAAGCCATACAGTTGCACCATATGCAGCTATGCCGGTGTCGAGCTAAGCAAATTGCGCAGGCATATGTCCTGTCATACCGGTGAGCGTCCATATCAATGTCCGCATTGTACATATGCAGCACAGGATATGTTTAAACTAAATCGTCATTTGGTCGTCCATACAGGTGAAAAGAATTATGAATGTGACATTTGTAAGGCACGCTTTACGCAATCCAATGCACTTAAGATACACAAATATAAGCACAATAACGAGCAACGTCCAATCTTTCGATGTACGAAATGCTCGAAAATATATTATCGTAAAGCTGATCTACGTTTGCATATGATTAGCATGCATAGTTCGTTGAAGCCAATACACTGCAATTTATGCACTAAAAAGCTACCTGATCGCTTTACATATAAGCAGCATATTAAATCGCATAATGGCCAAAAACGTTATCGCTGCACTCTCTGTAAATATGTATCGATATTTCAAAGCGAATTGGACTCTCATATGTCTATAGCACATAATGATTTTATGCCATTCAAATGTAATTTGTGTTCACAGACATTCCGTAAACAGGAACAATTCGATGCACATATGAATGAGATGCATTCTCATCGTACGCGCTCGCCTGATAAGACATTTAAATGTAAGAAATGTTCCAAGGTTTTCATCAAGAAAGGTAATCTAAAACGTCATCTGAGGACACATGCAAATCTTCTGAACAGCGACGAGGAAGAAAATTCTATTAATAATTTAAATCAATCATTGGCTAACGCCGAACAAAACTCAATTAAGAATAATAATCGTCACAATAATTTTGAATTGGGAATTATTAAAAAATCGACAATAACATTTTTCATTGAAGATGAATCGAATGCAACCAAGGAATATTGTGTTGAAATCGATTATACCGACAACGATAAATTGGTTGCACAATTTATTAAAGTCGTTGAGACTGAGAAAAATATTGAATCATTTAAATTTGTGCATATTTCGGATAGTGATTTCGATGCCAATTCGAATACCAATTCAGATTCAGATTCAGATTAATGATGTATGATGATGATGATGATGATGTATGACTAGAGAGAGGCTGCATACACATCCGTCTTGAACTGATGAATGCTTTAGATAATTATTATTCAACTAACTGAAACAACAACTAAATCAAATATTTAGTTCAAACAAAATATTACGTATACGACCAGTTAGAGTAAATAAATAAATTTAAATATATTTTTGCATTTTTGTTTATCAGAGGCCAAGGGTAATCGGTAGCGGCATCATGTATTAGTAGAAATCAAGAAATATATCGACGAGGAGAGAGAGACAGAGAGAGAGAGAGAGACATATGAGGGGCACCTTTTATGTGGGGCAACTGCAATTTGGCGTGGCAACAACAGCAACAGCAACAGCAGCAGCATCAACATTAATCTCATATCGCATCATTAATCAAAGCAACAACAAAGGAAATGTCGACATGATGGCTTGAGCGTGATATATAATAGAGGGTATATGGTATATGGCAAAAAAAAAGGGGTTTGGTTGGATCATTTCAAAAACATTTATCAACATTTGTACATTGAATTAAATAAAAATAAATCTTTTATAGAAACATTTTTTTTTTGTTTTCAATAATAAAATTTTTAATATTCTATTTGACCTTCAATTCATTCATGAACAAACATGAGTTGTAAATAAATTCGATGGAAAATTGGCATTGCCAAAATAGAATAAAAAAAACACAAAAAAAAATTCAATTCAATAACTAAACAAATATTATTTTAAACTAATCAATGAGTGACATAAACTTGTGTTACGCTCAAAATAATGCATATTTCAGAATGACGAAGAAAAGATCTCACTCAAAAAAGTAGTACGCGAAGGAAGGAATAAACAACAACACTTTTTTTAACCAAGTCAGCGTTAAAATTCGCAACTGGTTCTAGTGTTGAACTGTTTGTGTATGGCAAGAGATCGCGTCTTCAGTGAGATAGCAATGTGAGCTGATAGGGGGTAAGCGTAAGAGCTTATTATGTTCTTATGGAGATAAGCAACTGTCCTTGAGTCCTCCGTTTACATAAATACATAAATTATTATTATTAATCTGAAAATAAATATGTTTTTTCCAATCCAAAAGTCTCAATTGTTCATATCGTTTGAGCCAACTGGATTGCTGAAGTACTACGGACTCCACTCGCTGTAAAGTTGTACCACAAACGAACCAACAATGCAATCTGTTATCGGTTTTGCGGTTCGATATTGCAGCAATTTTCTCAGATATTCGGTTGCTCCTTAGCTCCATAACTATAACTAACTAACTAACTAACTTTTTTAAAGGTAAATTAGCTACATTTTAATACAACTTCTCACTTTCGTTCTCTCTGTCTCTGTGTGGCATACAATTTAATCCAAGAGAAAGCCCGCAATGAAAATTAAATCAATTCAATGGCCGCATACATAGTATCTCGTATTAACATTTTACATTTCACACACAATTCGCAATTCGCAATTGAATTTCAATGGCAATCAAATCGAGTGCAATTTGTACTGTGAGTTGAAATGGGAAAAAAAGAATAAATAAAATCATAAAGAAGTATGAAGAAGCCATGGCTAGGGATGGAAAAGAGAGTGAAGAGCTATGGGCAAGTAACAACAGCAACACACTATAGGGTTTTGAACGCATTTGAGTGACAACAATTAATGACTCAAAAACTTTGTTTTTTTTGGATTTGGGACAAAATTTTATTTTTAAAATTTATGTTTCTAATGCAATTTTTCGCAGCGGATCTCTTTGAATCTAACTAAAGTTCATAAATATAACACTGATGTTAAAAAAATTCCGATAAAATCAACAAATCATAGGTGCAATTAGCTAATGGCCAATGAGCTTTGATACAAGTTAATTGTATCATATGGTTGACCTTGTGGGCAAATTTCTTAAAGATCGCATTAAAAACACAAAAGTTATTCATATAACATTGTTCCCTAGGCAAACAGTAAGGCACCGAAACAGTGCATTTTAATGTGAGGTTACCTGAGAAAAAAAATCAAATTACTTAAAGAAAGCAAAGTACGGAAGTTTAGGACAAAAAGCGGCCCGCAAATCAGAATTGATTGCTATACAAAACGCAATTAATATATTTTTTTTACTAATTTATACATTTTTTTAAAAGTTTATTCAAAGTTGAATTTGCTTTTCAAGCATTATTAATTTAACAGCAACCTTTTAAAATATTAACAATTTATCAATTTCTTTAAAAAAAAAAAAGCAAAGTATTAACAGAGAAACTGGTCTAATTCCCTATAGTGTAGTGCAACAACAACAACAACTATTGCATACTTTCGAGTGCTAATAAGTGCACAGTGGGGAACTAGACCCATATGAGTGCCAAGAACTAATAACTTAAAAACTTTCGCTCCGATTTGGATATAGTTAATTTCATGGTATTATAAAGAGATTCAAAATTTTTTTGGGAAAAAATGGGCGTGGTCGTCAACCGGCTTCATTCTTTTTCATTTTAAAAAATTGTGGTACTGGCGAAATTTTAAGCGCATTGCTTTGAAACTTAAAACATAAATTCCGAAAAATAATACTACCCACAAAATAAAATCAACGAATAACATGATCAATTTTCAATTTATGACCTTGAGCTTTGAAAAACGTTACTCTTATTCAATGGATGACTTTGTGTGAAAATTTTATAAGGATCGCATTAAAAACAAAAAAGTTATTCATATAACCTTGTTTTTTAGGCTTATTGCAGTGCATTTGAATGTGAGGTTACCTGACAAAAAATGAAATTTCTTAAAAAAGGCAATAAAGGGCACTTTGGGGTAAACTGCTCTCGAATCAGAATTAATTGATCTACAAAACCTAATTAATATCTTCTTTCCCTTCTTTTTTAATTTTTTTTTTAGGTTTCTTTAAAGTTCAAATTTTTTTGCAACAGTTTAACTTCGAGGCAACCTGTCATTGTTGGCCGTAGCTACGACAGTACACCCAAAATTTAAAAATGAATGTAATAAATACAAAATGCATACCAAGAGCAACAATATTCATTATAAATTTGGTAAAAACTATTAACTATTTGCAAATGCAACTGCGTAATAGATGAAGTAAATTTAGACATATGGCAGCACTGCAAGCGTAGTAATTTAACAGTGCCACTTTGACTACCGGCATTTTAACAGTGTGGAGCAATGCAAACATTTTGAGTATACAGCATTGATCTTCAATGTATTTATGATGAAACTGAACTATTATCAATTTATACATTTTCAAAAATCGACTTATTGGCAATAAAAACTGGTCGGGTTCCCCTTAGTGAAGTGAGTGAATAAATAAGCGTTGCCTGCTTTCAGGCGCCAATGCCAGACCAAACAACGAAAAATAAAAAATTGAAGGCAAATGTACACAAAAATGTATAAAATATAATAAATAAAAAAATAATATACATATACATATACATATATAAATAAAATGGCGCCTGCTTTATTGTTGCTGTCGTTGTTTGACGTACGTCGTCAGCAATGAAGCTTCGTGCATTATTGAACAACAGCAACAACAACCAGCTGCAGCAGCGCTGTTCAAAAGTTTTTTTTTTGTAACATTTGTTAACTTCAGTTTCTTGATGCCCTGTAAACATTACAGGAATAAAAATATATATATATTTTTTTAACATTTTGCATTATTAATGGTATCGGTACAAGTAGCGTTTGTATATTTCGGATCTTAAATCAGGATTCACTGATCTCATAGTCGATTAAAGCTTTCTTAACTAAATACAATTTAATATTTATTATTTATATTATATATTATATATATATAAGTAAAATAATTTTAAATTTCTACTTGCGCTTATTACCTACTAGAGGGTATTATGTAGTTAATCAAGCATATTTTGTTATATTTCTAGACTTTTTTGTTAAGTAGAGTATGTTGTCAACCTTATTATTTTTATTAAAATCACTTTCAAATTGTCTATAAGTTCTGTGAGCGTTTTGTTATATATTTTTTACGAATTTGGCTCTTTTTTTTTATTGAAATTGGCTCATTTTTAATCTTATTTTGGCTCATTAAAAATGTTTGAAGTGGCAACCGTGATCTCGATACAAGCGATCTCGATCCAAGACCCACTAAATACTTAATATAAGCAACAACCATTCAAACGCATGCAGTAGCACTGCGGCTAGCGATGTCTACATACATATGTATGTGACGAACTTGTTTTCTTTTTAAAACTTGCCATTTTGATTCGATCTTTATGTAATTGGTACATTAGATCAATAATATAATAGCAATTATCTGTACCGAATTTCCAGGTCATAGGTGAAAAATTGCAACTGTTATTCGAGTTTTTTGATTTTTCGAGTTGTGCACGTGACAATCGAAATTTGTTAATGCTGATTGATCAGATATAAGTTTAGAAGTATATATTCCGAGTTTCAAGACAATTAGTGCGAAATTGCACCCGTAAACCGTTCTTTTCGATATGCGGGGTTAATGAGGGGAATGCCAATCTTCCAATTAAAATGTAACTCTAATTAATGTACTGCGCGTACAGTCTTCAGATCCTCTCTAGCTCTGATAGTCGCTGAAATAGATGCGTTCATACATACAGATCGACAAACATGGCTATATCAACTGAGCCCTTGATGCTGATCGAGAATATATATGAGAGCGAGATATCTCCTTCTCCATGTTCCGTACATTGACACAAAACTATAATATCTCTTTTTCACTTTTTATCAATGGATCGAGGTATAAAAATAAAGTTTTTTAATGCTTTTTTTATGTTATCTACTAAAAGTTATTTCAAACTCGATTAGTTTACTTTTTTATACAAGATTTTAAGGTAAGTTCTTAAGAACTATAGATTTTGGATATATTCTACATAGTTGAATTTATTTAATTCTTCTAGTTTCTAGAATATCTTTATCTTTACTTTAAAATTGCCTAAAATATATTTCTTCTTCTTTATCCTATTTAGTACTAAGCTTACTTAACTTTTCATCTTGTTTCCATTGATTTCCCTAACTACTTTGTATGAGTACACGAGGTACGAATATAGCCACTGCTTTGCCCAATTTCTTCTCGAAAAAGTATTTTTTTATTTATATTATTTTGGTTTTTGCTTTGCCAAACGAAGCAACTTTTAATGGTTCATTGTGCGACTGGCACTTACGAGTTGCCTTTGAGCGTATATGTATATACGTATGTATGTATATGTGGCTCACTGATTTAATATTGATGACCAAACATTTCAAGTGCTGGCAATGCACACTCAAACACACACACACACACACACACAGAGATAAAAGCCAAGACTAAAGCCTTTCACTTGCTTTTTGAGCGAGGGCAGCTTGAATAAAACCTTTGCAATCTAAGTTATATTGAAAAATGAATAAATTTAATGAATATATATAAATAACTATTTATTTGGTAGTTTAAATTAATTAGATTAATTTATTCTGGTTCAAAAATATAGAATAGAAATATTTTTCGATTAAATTAGAGTATTACTTAATGCTCCATCGCTCAAGGAAGAAATTCGATTTTGTTTGTTTGTTCTGACTCACTGTCGAAGCAACAATATTAACTTTTTTACACATATTTCATGTCATAGTGAAAGTAAAGACTCACATATCAAGCTTAAGTGCGGAATAGCTGAAAAAAAATTGTTTGAACATAGGAATTACGTACATTATAAAGGTGATTATTAAATATGTATATATTTTTTCCATAATTTTCTAAAAGTATAATTAAATAAAATTTGAAAGAAAAAACTAAGTTGGCCTTACAACTAGCACAGTTGGCCATGAAACGAATCAAGTAACAAACAAAACCGTCTTTCGAAATCTCGTATGTTGAAAATTTTAGTTATTATTCGGCACTCGCACGGTCAAGAACAAATTTTAGTTAAAAAGCAAAAATAAAATGTGAAAAGTTTTTCCTTATTTTGGGCGACATCAAAATTATTTAGTAAAAATCAAAATTTTTATTGGTTTTAAGAAATGAAAAGTGCCCTTAAAGTTGATATTTGTTTTGATATTTATTCAACTAAAACTTTTTTTTATATTTTGTTTTATATTTTTTTTTAAATAATGAAAACATCGACTTTCTTGTACAAAAAATGTTTGTTGTTTGCTTGCCGAAACATAAGTAATTCGTATGTATTTATATAAAAAATATTTTTGTTTTTAATTTTCTTAATCAAATGTACTACATATAGCATGCAACCATCCATCCATCAATCCATCCATCAATCCATCCTATCGAATCCACTCATTTATATACTAAATGCAATTGTATGAATTGCTTAAAAATTGTTCGTTTGACAGCTGTATTGACTTATTGTATAGTGTATTAATAATTAAATCAATTGTAATTAATTAAATAAAAATATTTAGAGGATAAATTTCAAAAAAAAAAAATGTATTTATTATTGTATTGTTATATTTCAATTCTGCTTGGCTCGCGGTCTCAGTTTATTTAGAGAAAAAATGCGAAAAATTATAAAAATAAATAAAATGAATAAATGAACAAATAAATAATAATAATCTTCGATATCGTATGATACATCAATACATTAGGGCAACCCTCGCTAATATGCATGTGCAAACTGTTTTGTGTGAGTGCATGTGTATGTGTATGTACACACTTGAAGTGTATATGTGTATGTATGTATAAAGTGCTATATAAATATGTATTTAGGCACACGTATACACATATGTATACTTTTATGAGTGCCTGTCATTCACACACACACACACATAAAAGAAAGAGAAAAAAAGTTTTGCATTTTGTATTTGAATTTTTTTTGTATATTTTCCCTTCTATTTGTGGTCAAATGTTGCGTAGTGCTGGGAAAATAACTTTTTCTGCATGTTTGTTACATAAGAAAGGCAGAAAGGAAGAATAAGATGTAGTGTAAGACGAAGAAGAAGCAGCAGCAGCAGCAGCCGTAGCGGGCTGCCTAGAAAGTTGACTTTCTTACTTTCTTATTTTTTATGTTTTTTGTTTTTTTTGCATTTTAATTGAATTTATTTGGCAGCTGACATGAATCTGGCTAGCCATAAAAAAGGAATTATATTTTGGTCAAAAAAGAAAAAACCGTTTGCAGGTCCAGTCCAAAGCAGCAGCAAGTTGAGCACGCAGAAGAAAGGCTTTCACTCAGCCAAAGGTAAAGAGCTTGAGCTTGAAAGCAGTTAAAATTTTGTGGTTACAAGTGTGTCGGCAGAAGAATATTTCAAATATCAAATTGAAATGGGTGCAGACATGCTCTATATAGCTACATACATATATATGTATATAATTGAGACATTCACACACACACACACACACACACACATTTATTATCTATGTATGTATGCCAAGCACTTTAACGTGCATCGTGAATTGCAAAATCTTTGACACTTTTTCAATTTGCAAGTGCAACGAAGCGCAGCGTTCGTTATCAATTTTTTGCATACTTTTATAAGATACACTGCAAAAAAAAAATGAAAAAAAAACTAAAACTGGGTTAATAGTTGTATGTAAATGCAAAATTAAGTTTGTTTGAAATGCAGATGCGAATGATGAAGAAGAAAATAAAACTTGGAAGGAAAAAAATATTATTATTATTATTATTATTATTATATTATGAAATTATTTAATATTTTTTTTATTTCGCCAGAAACGTTCCTAACCCAGATTTATTTTATTAAACGGAAGCATGATAATCTGAACATAAAACATAAAACATTTTGTTAATATTTAAAGTGAAATATCTTATTGATTCCTTTCTGATCATAAAATGATATAACCTCAATCTCAAAAATACATTCAAGTATTCAAGCATGTAAACATAAAAAGTACTTAATAGAATAAGACTTTCTATAATAATACAAATACATTAATAATTCTGATAAATGTATATACTCGTACATGAAATTGTCCGGATATATAATATATTTCTCTTAAAACTAAAAAAAGGAGATTAAAAGATCTCTAAAAGAATTTACAAAGGAATACTATAGGAATAGCTTAAGCTGTCACAAGCGTGTTTGTTTTTGCATCAAACATATTTTATACATTACAATACTAGATATCAAAAAGTTTCAATAGAAAAGTGTCTTTTTTTTTTTAGCACAAGTGCCAACAATTGATAGTTTATCTCTGATATCCGCAATATAGCGTACAGAACAAAAAGGTAACTACAGTATATATATATATACTATATGTCTATAGATAAAAATCAATCGAATAGATTGCAAGCATTTCAAAGTCTGCAGCTTATGCTCAATTTATAAAGTAAAAGTTTTCTAAAATTTTTTTTTTTTATTTATATTTTGATAAACATTTTTATATTGTATCTACTACTATTTTTCTGTCTGTGTACCAGTGGCCATAAAGTACACTATGTGCGTGTGTGTGTGTCCGTGAATGTGCTCGCGTGCGTCTGTGTGTGTGTTTGCGTGAGTGTATCTGTGTTAGTGTCAGACCATCTCTCTGTGTTTGTCAGTTAATGTGTCAATGTGTCACTTTGTCTCTCAATTGTTTTTGGCCAGCGTCAGTTTGGTTTTGCTCTGCAGCACGTTGTGGCGACACTTGAACGTATTTGTCTATGCCAGTCTATGCTTCGCCCCCGCCAGCCACCAGCCGCCAGCCGCCTTTGCGATTTATTATTGGCCACATCAGCCACGCCCACAACAACAAAACAAATAAGAAAAAAGTAAAAGTAAAAGCAAAGGAAAAGTCTGTCATGACACATTGCAGTTTTGTATTTGTACTAAATGCAATTTATGACCTGCACTCCGCGCCCATATTTGTCAAGGATTGGCAACAGTCGTAGATCCATTCAACCCACTCACTTTGTCGGGTATTGTCGGGTATTTATGGCCACGTGGCACGTGGATACGTTCGAACAAATTGCAAACTTACACTGTACAAAAGTGACAACAAAAAAATTTATCTAAAATTTGTTTGGTTCTGAAAATTGCAATTTTGTTAAAATCACATCTCAGCATACAACGATTATTCTTATTCGATTATCGCAATGTAAGTGTTATCGATCACATTTCACATTACATTAAGTGTTATCGATTAATCGAAACACTCTCAAGATGATAGAATTAACTTTGTTTTTTGCATTTTAATTGAAATCGTTTTTGTTCGTTCTCAGTGTAGTACGTTAGCAAAAAGTTGGGCAACAGCTGCCCCATTGCTCCTAATTGAGATTTGCTGCTTGCTGTGGTGGCACACAATTTAATTGTGTCAGCCACCTGGTCAACCATCGTATAGCTACCCACCTGTTCACCTATCCACTCACCGACTGTTAACCGCTGACCACAATACCGTTGAATGACTGCATCCGTTATCGATAGACAGACATACATATGTATATGTATGTAGATACATACATACATACGTATTTATTACGTATTATATGCACCGGATACGACCAGGTCTGCTTCATTTTGTTTACTAGCGCAGGATGTGGGTTAATGCACATTGACACGTATCGTTCCGTTCCGTTCCGTTCCGTTGCCTGCGACATCTTTGTTAAAAATGTGCCAAACCAAATGTGCTGAACACACAGCAGGTGCCACCTTTTACGTTAATTAACTCAACTAATTTAGTACTTGGACCACCTACCTGTCCAACGCAAATACATACGATGTAGAGCTATAGAGCATGCATCGTCTAAATAATTGATTTCAATATTTGAATTGACTTGAAAAATTATGCCAAGGGCTTGTCACACTTAATGGACTTGGCTAACATTGTACATCAAATAGTACAAGTGAAAGGATGGTTGCTTAGCTTATATAACAGATTACTTCATAGAATATTATTCTTTGTATTATTGAAAATTTCATTAATTTTTAATGCTCATTGATGCAGAATTCAGCATAATTGCCCGAAATCGACCAGCATGACTTTCTCCCTTCGGTTGGCAACTTTCGCTTGTCAAAGCTTAGCTGGTGACACCATCAACAGCGTCAACTCACACTGGACATAGCCATGCATAGGCCGATCACTGGGCTCTTGCGTTCCAGTAAACTACAACTGGCAAGCAAGGCTCGACTAACTAAAGACATCATCATGCCAACCTGGACCTATGCCGTCCAAGGCCAAGAGTGTTAGAGTCAGGATTTGCACGGCGTGCATACGGGCTTCTATGGTACGTCACCAAGTGTGCCATCGCAAGTGATTTCCAACTCGTACTGGTTGGAGACACAATATGCGGACAAACTTTTGGTGCACCCAAATGCAATTGCGAGTTGCCTCGCCAAGTCAAATCCCCGCCGACGTCTGAAGAGAGTGCATCCTACTGATCTCCCACCCGTCGAATTAGATAACTTTTGTGTAAAGAACTTTGTTAATCCCCTTATGATTATATTACCCCTATCTTTGTTATGTTAGGTTCAGAAAGTACTCAACTCTTCCGGCAAAATCAATAAAGAAATGAAGCAAAAAAAAAAAACTCCTAAAAGTAGGCTCTTTAAAATGTTCTTCTGTGGCAATCAACAGCCTAGAGTTTCGGTTTATAAGTCATATCAATGTAGTACCTAGGCTCTTGGGGGTTCACATCATTTTTTCATTATTGATTAATAAATTTATCTTCTATCAATAAATATTCGATCAATTTAAATTAGAAATAAATTCAGAAAAAATTGTAGAATTTGAGTTAGGTTCGAAATTGTTTCGGTTATAGACCCAAATATGTATGTTATCGGATCGGTTCGATTCAAAGCCTTGATTAGTAAATTATTTATTGCTATAAAGTCATTAAGTTTTAAAAAATTTATCAGTCTGTAGTTGGTCCCATTACTGTTGAAAATATTATAAAAATAATAATTTAAAATAAAATATATTTTTTTTGTATGATTTATGTTCTTTTAGGAGTTTTACGAATAATAAGTATTATAAAATACTATTACTCAACAAGGACGTTTTCAATATTTATTAATTAATAAATAATTTTATTTTTAACAAGTATAGAACAATTAATAAACCCTTTTCTACTTAAAACTAAAAGTATATTTATATATTTTCAATAAAACTAGTTTAAGGAACAGAATATAAATTAATATTTATGTGGAAAAAATATACGAAAACCTTCCTATATGTCTTCAATATTTAGTTATTTTTTAGTATTTTTTTTTTGGCTTTTTCAGTATTGTTTAAGTAAATTTTGTAAATTTTTCAAATACTTACTCTAGGAGTGCCACCTGCACGAATATCGCTCACTTGGCACAGCTCAATAACATCACCATCCTGCAAAACAAACCAAACCAACAAAATAAAACATGAAATCGATTTTTTTTTTGTTTTTTTATCGTAATACTTACACGCCCCTCACTTTTCCAATATAGAAAGAATCCATATTCATCGACTTTAAAGAGAGCATCACGCTCAAAATCATTCTCTTTGGTCTCCTTTTCGTTCTCGAACCAGCGATCGAAGACACAGCCCGTTGTTAATTCCGGTGGAACCGGAATTATCCAATCGAATTCGTATTTTTTGGTCATTATTTACAATTTTTTATTAAATTCTATGTTGGTGTGTGTGTGTGTGTGTGAGTGTTTATGGCTATATACATATATATAGCAAAACATATATGCACATGTGTGTGTGTGTGTGTATTTGATTTATCGGTGTATCGGTGTATCGAACGATTAATAATCGATTTCAACGTTGATAATTTCTTTTCTTTTTTTTT
>JBANCX010000123.1:0-10850 GCA_037040065.1 Dettopsomyia nigrovittata
GATAGTTTGTTAAAAGCTATTGTCGAGTGCGGTATTGTACTAATTAAGAAAAAAGGAATTTTCCTCTAAAATAAAAATATATTTCGTAATCAATGTCAGGCAAGATCAACAATCGACGCTTTGAAGATGAAGGTACGTTTCTTGATGATGATCTTAAGTGTGAAATTGTCGAGTGTCTCTAATAAAAAAGAGATTTCATAGGAAAGAAATGAAAGATTATAAAATCATTAGTTGGTTCTGTATAGAAATCCTATTAAAAGGTTACCTGAATGTCGTCCGTAGTTAGCCTTAAACTTGATATTGTTTACAAGAAATGATTTATTCTCTGATTAACTTTACGCATAGGTCTGAAGTGAAAATTTTTATTGTATTTCGTATTATATAAAGTCAACCGATTTTATGGAACTCGTTTACTGGGTATAGCCGACAGGTCATTATCGCAGTTAGATAGTTTGTAGTTATAAAATTTTATTACCATTGGAAAGAGGTAGCAGGTAAGCAAAGATAATCAGGGTCTAAACTGCCTTGACAGTTTATAGCCACTTAGCAGATAAGCGTGACGTCTCAAGTAGAATATAAAAAAAACATTTTTTTGGGGGCTCGTCTGCTAATCTGCAATTTCGTAAAATCTTCTTCAGGTTCCGGTCTTGGTGAGCGACATGTCCAAATGGGTTTGCTCTTTTGTGGCCTAATGGTTGGCTTTGCCATGCGTGTGAACCTCTCGGTGGCCATTGTGGCCATGACGGAGCTACCAGTAAGTCAAAAACTTAAAAAAACTAAATTATATTTAACTAAAGTCCTCTACAGGAGTATCATTGGTCGGAGAAGATGAAATCTTTGGTGTTGAGCAGCTTTTTTTGGGGTTATGTATTAACCCAAGTGCCAGCTGGTATATTGGCACGTAAATTTGGCTCTAAGGTGACCATCGTGACGGGTTTAGCTATTTGTTCGGTGCTCAATGTACTAACACCGCTCTGTGCCCATTTGGGTGGTTGGCAGCTGTTGTGCGCTGTCCGTTTATTGGAGGGTTTCTGTCAAGGCGTGCTCTATCCCTCATATCATACACTGATCGCCGCTTGGGTGCCGCCCAAGGAGAGAGCATCCCTGGGTACCTATACCTATATGGGCGCTACATTTGGCACAATTATCATGTTGGCTACAAGTGGCATGTTAGCCGCGTTTGCTGGCTGGCCAAGCATCTTTTATATATCCGGTGGAGCTGGTTGCATTTGGGTTATAGCCTATTTCATAAGAGGAGCCAGTTCGCCAGCAGATTCCAAGCAAATCTCCGAAGGGGAACTAAATATGATCAAGTTGACACAGGCAATCGAAGTAGATTCAAAATTGGATGAGCCCAAGGCGAAGTTACCAACGCCCTGGCTAAGTTTCTTTACGTCACCGCCTTTCTTGGCCCTGACCGCCACCCATTGTGCCGCAACCTGGGGCTTCTGGACATTGCTAACACAGATACCCAATTATATGAAAAATGTTTTGGGCAAGGATATCAAGGCGAATGCATTGCTCTCCTCGTTGCCATACACGGTAATGCTGTTGCTCAGCTTTTTCTATGTTTGGCTCTCGAATCTGATGCAAAAGAAAAAATCAATTTCATTGGCTTTCAGTCGTAAATTCTTCAATACTATTGGACAATATATACCAATGTGTCTATTGATAGCACTTGGCTATGTACCACCCGAGAGGGATACTCTGGCTGTCGTCATACTCTCCCTGACTGTGGGCATTAGCTCTGCTATACAGCTGGGCTTTGTTATAAATCACATTGATCTCTCACCGAACTTTGCCGGCATTATGATGGGCATTAGCAATGGATTTGCGAATGTTATGAGCATCGTTGGACCTCTCCTGGTCGGCATCATTGTTAGCAATGAGGTAAGGTTATAATTTAAATATATTTTCGATAAATTAATTAATAATTATTATATTATTTATAGCATGATGTCACGCAGTGGCGCATTGTTTTCTTCATTGCCGCTGGCTTCTATTTGGTTGGAAATGGACTTTTTGTGTTATTTGGTCAGGCCAGTGTACAGGATTGGAATGATCCGACGCCAAGAAGTCATCAGAATTCAACACCCGAATTGGAATCACAACAGGAAACTAAAGATTTCTAGTCATTATTTACAATAATATAGTTTTTTAAGTTGTTTTTGATGAAATCATTGGAATTTCAGTCCCTTTTTATGAAATAAAAGTTCCATTCTTAAAGCTTATCAAATAAACTATCAAATAAATGTTGTTTTAATATCCGAATTTAACTAGTTTTCTGATAAAAATCATCATATTTATATAATATATACTGTCTACTGTCTATTCACCTTAACTTTGATTAATCTTATCAAATTGTAAAGATTATAAAAAATCTTATATCTAATATGAATTACTTTTTTTTTTTTGGGTTATAAGATGGTCGCTGCCAAATACTAATCAGTTAGTAAGCGAAAGATTTCGTTGGCATTCAGTTAAACAGGCTCTTCCATTAACAATGTCCGATACAAAGAATAATGTTAAAAATCGTCGCTTTGAAGATGAAGGTAAGTCGAGGAAAATTCCTTGGAAACCGATTATAATAGAAAATATCCATTTTTACAGTCGGTTCATAAAGTTTATTTGGAGTTTTTAGGTTATTCACATTTCTGATAACATTTTTGACCTTGAACCCTTGTAACTACGTCACTACCCGATCATATAAAGTCTGTTTAGGGTTATCGTATAAATCAACAGATTAAGTGATGACTGTATAACGCATTCTCCGTCAAAGTTTCCCCCAAAACAAAAAAATATTCCATTTATCTGACTGAGCAATATTACAAATTCTGTCTTATCTTCTATATGATATAATCGATATTAATCGATATTAATCGATATATTTTAGGCTGTGGATTCGGTGTACGTCATCTACAAATGCTGTTGATCTTCTTCGGACTGACAGTTGGGTTCGCAATGCGCGTCAATCTATCCGTCGCTGTTGTGGCCATGACAGATGCTGCCTCCGTAAATCCAGATTTTCCGGTAATTCTTCTACATAATCGGTTATATTCAAAGCAAATAATTGTTTTTTGTCTTGCAGCAATATCCATTGTCGGAAAAAACCAAATCCTGGGTCTTGAGTAGTTTCTTTTGGGGTTATGTGCTTACCCAGGTACTGGCTGGAATCTTGGCACGTAGATTTGGAGGCAAGGTAACGCTGCTGACTGGTGTGTCCATTTGCTCGGTGCTTACGCTGGTCATGCCGCTATGCGCCCGCTTGGGTGGCTGGTCACTGATCTGTGGATTACGCTTCATTATGGGACTATGTCAAGGAGTGTTCTTTCCATCCTGTCATACAATCATCTCAGCTTGGATACCGCCGCGGGAACGTGGTTCGTTGGCCACATGCGCCTACACTGGCGGACAATTGGGCACGATTATAATGTTGGGCGTCAGTGGACAGCTTGCATCCTCGTCAGCTGGCTGGCCCAGCATCTTCTATGCCTCGGGCGTTTCGGGTATCATCTGGGTGGTGGCCTATTATGTTTGGGGTGCCAGTTCACCAAAGGATTCGAAGAGTATTTCGGGAGAGGAGATGAAACTGATTGAGTTGGCTCAGGCGAGTGAGAAGACAGTGAACTCGGAGCAACCCAATTCCAAGTCCTATACACCATGGCTCAGCTTTATATGTGCACCCTTCCTGGCACTCATTGCCACGCATTGTGCTGCTGCCTGGGGTCATTGGACCCTGTTGACTCAGATACCCAGCTATATGAACAATGTCCTTGGCAAGGATATCAAGTCAAATGCTTTACTTTCTTCCCTGCCCTATATAGCCAATCTTGTGCTGAGCTTTGTCTTCATTTGGATATCCAAACTTCTCGAGAAGAAGAAACCATCGCTTTCCTTTAATCGCAAATTCTTCAATACTGTGGGTCAATATATACCCGGAATTCTATTGATTGTACTCGGTTATGTGCCCAAGGAAATGGACACTGTGGCCGTGATACTGCTCACGCTGACCGTGGGCATCAATGCTGCAACCCATTTGGGTTTCCAGATCAATCATATCGATTTATCACCCAATTTTGCCGGAACTCTGATGGGCATCAGCAATTCCTTGGCTAGCATTATGAGTCTCAGTGCACCGCTGCTCGTAGGCGTCATTGTTACCAATAAGGTAAGGATTTCCTAGAATTTTGGATGGTATAGTCTATATAATTTGAGTTCTATTTTTTATATAGCACGATGCAGAGCAATGGCGAATTGTGTTCTTTGTTGCAGCCGGATTTTATTTGGTTGGCAACACTTTGTTCTTGATCTTTGGTCGTGGCCGTGTCCAGGCCTGGAATGATCCACCAGCCAAGCTGCGTCACATATCCATACCCCAAATGGAATCACAATTACCCAAGAGCTCTGATAACTAATTAAGTACAAATATAGTCTAGGAAAAAGTTATTTAATATTTGCTTAGGAACTTAAGATATTATTATAGAAAACAACAAAGAAATAAAAGTTCTAAAAATATTTCTCAAAGACGCAGGTTAAAAAAAAAAACTATTCTCTCTTTAAAATCTAGCTCATGGAACTTTAGGAACTTTTATTATGCTTATCTTATCATAATCTCCCCTAAGACACACCCACGATTTATACTCTGATCATAAATTAGGAAGCTGTCACAACTTTTAGTACTAATTTTAAACTGAAAACCAAAAGTTAGTTGTTGAAAACATCTTGACGGAGGCAGTAAAGTGGAACGCATTGAAAAACCACCCAAAAAAACAGAAAGAAAGGAGTTAGAAAATGGTGAAGAATCGGAGATTTGAAGAAGAAGGTAGGACAGAGATATCGAATAAACGGAAAGGATAAAACATAACTCTACTCGATCAATCAACATATATTAAAGATCTGATCTCGTTTATGTTTAGATGCTGGCTATGGAGTCCGTCATTTGCAGATAGTTTTACTTTTCTCGGGCATATCGGTTGCCTATGCGATGAGGGTCAATCTATCGGTTGCTGTTGTGGCCATAACAGACTTACCCGTAAGCCTATTTGAAGAAGTTTCTTTCCTAAGGATCTCTTAATTGACTTTTTTCAATTATCCAGGAATACGATTGGTCGGAGAAAACGAAATCTTTGGTCTTGAGTAGTTTCCTTTGGGGTTATATGATGACACAAGTGCCAGCTGGTCCATTGGCTCGTCGTTTTGGTGGCAAAGTTACAATTTTGACGGGTTTGAGCATCAGCTCCTTGATCACGGTGCTGACGCCGTTCTGTGTGCGTCTCGGTGGTTGGCAGCTACTCTGTGGTCTGCGTCTGTTGACGGGCATCTGTCAAGGCATGTTATTCCCATCATGTCACACTGTAATCTCGGCTTGGGTGCTGCCCAAGGAGCGTGCCCTTTGGGGTAACTTTACGTATTCGGGTAATCAGTTTGGTACAATTATTACGCTGGCCACAAGTGGTTTGTTGGCCACTCTGGGTGGTTGGCCACTCATTTTCTATGCCACTGGTGGAGTTGGTTGCCTTTGGGCAGTGATCTATTATATTTGGGGAGCTAGTTCGCCGGCGCAATCAAAGACCATAACTTTGGAGGAGCGAGAACTCATCGAACTGGGACAGGCAAGTGAACGTGATGTGGATGCAGAGAAACCAAGTCAGACGCAGTCTATACCTTGGTTGAGTTTCTTCAGCTCACCAGCTGTGCTGGCTGTGATCATAGCTCAGTCATCGTTTGCCTATGGATTTTGGGCATTGCTCACACAGATACCCAACTATATGAAGAATGTCCTGGGAAAGGATATTAAGTCGAATGCTCTGCTCTCTGCGCTGCCCTACACGGCCATGCTTTTGCTGAGCTTCTGCTTCGCATGGGCTTCCAAGTTGATGCAGAAAAATGATTCGATTTCTTTGTCCTTCAATCGCAAGTTCTTCAATACAATTGGTTGTTGGGGTCCGATGTGTTTGCTTGTGGCCCTGGGCTATGTGCCACAGGATAAGGATACATTGGCTGTGGTGCTGCTTACCTTTACGGTGGGTTTGAGCTCTGCCTGCCATGTGGGCTTCCTGATAAATCACATCGATCTATCGCCCAACTTTGCTGGCATTCTAATGGGCATCTGCAATGGTGTGGCCAATGCTGTGGGTCTCTGTGCACCACTGTTAGTGGGCGTCATTGTGACTGATAAGGTGGGTTCAGCTTTAAATGGATTTTCTTTAATATATTTTAAATAATTTCCTATTTTTCTGCAGCATGATGTGCATCAATGGCGTTTGGTCTTCTTTGTTGCTGCTGCCATCTATCTGGTTGGCAATGGCATTTTTCTGATTTTCGGTCGTACGAATGTGCAACCCTGGAATGATCCAGCTGTCAAACAACGTCGCAATTCTAGTTCCCAGCTGGAGTCCCAACATTTGTAGTTAATTATGTTTTTAGTGTACTAACATAGTGTATTTTATATTTAGGTGTTAATAAATAGCAGCTGCATGTAAATCATGTAGATAACATGAATGATAAAAATACTCCAAAGCTCATTGGCTATGGCCATCTAGCGGCAAATAGGGAAACTAGTGCTTGCTTGTATATTCTTTGTATTTTAAGTGTAGCATACTTTTGGGCTGTCGGCTTAAAAGCCAACAATTTCATGAATGAATTTATGAACGCAGCTAAAAAAATGTAGCAATCAAATAGGGGCAGCCATAGTTCATTAATAAATTTATTAATTATTTTTAGCTATAAAATGCATTAATTATATAAATATCAATGCGCAATTTAATCAATTTTTTTCTGTACTTTTTGAGTCAGTGAATTAGTATTTCATTTTCATAAATTATCAATTTTCTAAGACTATCTATAATCGGGCATACTATAAATGTATTATGCAGCGCGACATTTTTGTTGAAGCACTCGAAGAGATTGCTTAAGCCCCTCCAAATACGCCTTTGATATATATATATGTACATATGTACATATATAATGTATATAATGTATATAATGTATGTATTGCCCGCATTTTTAGCGCATGGAAGCAGTTGACATTGTTGATCGTGTGAGGCGAACCTGTTGATAAGCGAAATTTGAATACATGCACGCGATATAGTACAGAAATATAAATAAATACAAACACAGAAAAAATACTAAAAGAATTATGAAATATTCAGTATAAAGAAACATTTTCAGTATTAAATCAAACATTCGACATTAAGCCTTTGGCATGCAAAGAGCTTAATCAAACTTATTTAAAAGGAAATATACTAAAAAGAGGATTCCCAAGAAGTTTCATCAGAAATTGTTTATTTTTTTGGGTAGTTTCCATTTGGAAAGCACGTGCTCAGCACACAACGCACCGGGCTATCAAGAGGCTTGTCTTTGTTGTACTTAAAACCACAGGAAAAAAAATCCCAACCAAAAAAAAAGATTACAAAATCCATTAAATACGAATTTAAAGCAGTTAAATATACGACTTTCAAGAGTCAAGAGGCACAGGCAGTAGGAGATGTTATCAACTTCATATAAACGCAAATAATATGGCACTTGTCGTATCAGTTATTTGCCCTCTTACCTCTCTCTGGCGTCTCTTTTAGAGTTCTAAATAATTTTGGTTGAGAGAGCGACTAGAGTACAATGGGCCAAAAATGTTAATTGTCTGCCAGCATGGCATGAATCAGGGTTTTTATGGCTACCCAATGTCATATAGTCGGTTGTATGGTGAAATTGTAATCGGTAATCGACCCGCTCTCTCTCTCTCTCTCTCTCAGTTGCTCTCTTGCTGCTATCAATTTTCCCTTCGATTTTTGGGCTTATAATTTTGCAGTTATTTTTGCTCCAGGCTTGATGTTTACGTCATTCGATAGGCGTTATACTAGAATTCTATACAAAAGATCGAAATTTTGCAAATCATTTTGCTATACGAGCGCAAAGAGCACTCTAAAAGCAAAAAATACAAAAATAAAATGAAATAAAAAGCTCTCGTGTGCGCTGGCATGTGAATGGTTGTGTGCGGCGAAGTGAAGTGCACAGGCGGCGACGACAACAGCAACTGAGACTGAGACAGAGACAGAGACGGAGGCAGTCAGTGTCAGCGTCAGCCGAGAGCCATATAATACACACATACACATGCAAACATACATACATATGTACACTTTTGAACACTTGCGTATCACGTGAACGTGGAACTCGTCGGCTATTCGGCCGAGCCGAACGTGTGAGAAACGTGATCAAAGATCAGGCGCATAGAGAGCGAGAGAGTGAATGCGCGTACACTCACAGACACAGTTGAGAGCATGAAGCATGGTAGAGTGGGTGTGCCAGTAGAGCACACGTACATACATATGTGTCTGTGCTCACGTATTCGCATGCGTGTGTGCATAAAAATGGCAACAAATTAACACAGCGCGGCGCCAAAGTCAATTGTTGTTGTTGTTGTTGTTGCCGGCGCTTTTTATGTGTGTACGAGAGAGCAGCAACACTCTCTGCCTCTTATGTTGGTCGCTCTTTCAGTTTCTTCCTGTCTCTTCCTTTATTTATTTCGTTTAAGCTCTCCTGCATAATTTCTCTCTCTCTCTCTCTCTCTCTCTCTCTCTGTCTCATTGCCGTTAAGGTTATCGCGATTTATTTTTGCAATTTTTCTTTCCAATGTTATATTGCTGTTTTTAAACAATTTCTTGTTGAATTGTTTTTAATTGTTTATATTATTGTTTTCTCTTTCTTTTAGCGTATTTCCATTCGTTGCTTAATATTATATTTCGCTCTTTTTAGCCTTATCGTGGTATGAATCAAGCTGCAACTTGTGACTAAAGTTAACTTTAAAGCAAATAGCTAAAACAATTACTAAACAAATAAAAAGTTTATAACTTTGTACTTTGTCTAAGATCTTCATTGGTGTCGTGCTGCTGCTGCTGCTGCTGCTGCTGCTGCTGCTGCTGCTGTAGATGATGTCACAATGATTAATCTAATGATATATAATAATGATAAGATTTACATTAAACCAAAATTCATAATCAGAAGCATTACCAAAAATAAATCCAGATGGCTTAGATAACACTGCAGTAGTCAAAAAAAAAAACTGTAATTCCCCATTTATGTCTATTGACATGGTTCAAAAAGAGTAATTTAACAAAATATACCAAAATATACCAAAAATACCAAAAAAAATACTATCAGAAATATTATTTCTATTGAATCTTATATATTTGCTTGATTCAATGAGTAATATTAGGAAAAATACCAAAAAAATACCAAAAAATACCAAAAAAATACCAAAAAATACCAACAGAAATATCATATTTGTCATATTTTATATAGTATTATATTTATGACATGTGTTGAGGCATAATTTAGGAAAAAATACCAATAAAAAATACCAAAAATATCATCCGATATATTTTATTTATGATATTTTATATATTGGCATATTTCATAGAGTAATTTAACAAAAAAATACCAATAAAAATACTAAAAAATATCAACAGAATTATTATAATTCTCATATTTAACTAATTATAGTTGGTTCAACGGGTACTTAAACACCAAAAAATACCAAAAAAACAGAAAAATTATTAAAAATATATTTTATTTATCATATTTAACGAGTAATTTATGTGAAAATACCAATAAAAAATACGAAAAATATCAAAAAATACCATCAGAAATAATTATATTTATTATACTAACATAGTTCAACATGGTTCAATGAGTAATTGAACAAAAAAAAACTCATAAAAAATACTGAAACTACCAAAAGAGTTATTTTATTTATCATATTTTATATATTTAACGAAGAATACCAAATAAAAAACAATTAAAAATACCAAAAAAATACCAACAGAAATATTTTATTTATAATATTTTTATATTGACTTGATTCAACGAGTAATAAAAGGAAAAATACCAACAAAATACTGTCAGAAATATTTTATTTATCAAATTTTATATATTTTATTATCGAGTTATTAACACTTTTCTTGTTATAAAATAAACATTTAATATAATATATTGTTATAAAGAAAGTTCCAGTAACTTTATCAACTGGGTTACAACAAAATTTTCCATTTCATATGACTTACCTTAAGTAGTATATCATTATTATTATTATTATGGCCACCTTGTGACTGTGAGAACCATCTAAGAGATGATATTATTATTGTTTATCTGTTTATCTATTGTGGCTCGTGGCTCAGCTATATAAACTATAAATTTTATATATAAAATGCAAATATAATAAACTCAAAACTTAAATGACAAATTTACACTTTTTTTTTGTAGATCTACAAAATAAATATTTTTATGAATTTTTTTCTATTTTTTTCCTAGGAAACTTTTTCTCTTTTTTGATTATTATTTTGAATGAAAAAACTAATAAAAAAAATGGAAATAAATCAATAAAATTAAGTTTTTTTTTTTTGTATTGTACATTCATTTATAGTTTATGCTCTCTCAAGAGAGAGAGAGAGAGAGAGAAATCTCAATATGCAATGAAAACATTTTATTTATAGACAAGACGTGACCGCGTGAGGCGTCCAAAGATTGAACGCCCACACAGCAAAGGAAAAGCTTCTCAGAAAGTGTCAACCGAAAAAAGAAAACAGAATAAAGATCGCAAGACGAGGGGCAGCAGCAGAAGAGAGACCGAAGTGATGCAGTGTTGAATAATGGAGGATAAACAATATATATGTAGATAGCTGGGTAGGTCTGTCCTAGCTATACTTGCAATTAAAACAAATGCAATTGCGGAAAACTTTTTTTTTTAACTTAGTACGTTTTGGCTTTAGGCCAGCTTTTGTGTGTTTTTGTTGTTATTATCGTATTATTATTAAAATATTCATTTTCTTTGAGGGGCACGGCTAGTCATATCACACACA
>JBANCX010000123.1:17524-32722 GCA_037040065.1 Dettopsomyia nigrovittata
ATGGGGGGTAGGAGTTTTTATTTTCAAAACAGGCGAGAGGAGGTATTGGTAATAATACCTACATACGTGTGTGTGTGTGTGTGTATGTGTGTCGCATTTTATGGCTTTGGCTTTTGGCTGACTGGTACAGCACCGTCTGCTGCTAATGTTGCACTTCATTGAAGGCGCAGCGATCTCTGTGAGTAATAAATACACACACGCACACGCACACATACAACACCCACTCGTGCATGTGTTACCACAACAACTCTTGACATACTGTTTTATAAATAAAATGCGCCGCCCCACATACATACACACACATATGCATGCACTCTCTCAGCAAAAGAGCGAATGTGCTGGAATGAAGCAGAAAGAGCAGCGAGAGATCCCCAAATGAGAGCAACATCAGATAGAGAGGCAGCAGCAGCAGCAGCGCGTGCTGTTGGCATTGATAAGAGCACTTAATTGTTGACAATTTTATATATACCCTGTAAAGAGAGAGCGAGGAAATGAAATTCATAAATAAATGCACGAATATTGTTGGAAATATAAATTTAATTAGCTAAATTAATTATAAAAAATTGTTATTTTAATAAAATCTATTTATTTGCAGATAAAATCTTTGGCGTGAGGCATATGCAATGCATTTTATGCTTCTTTTGCCTGTCCCTGGCCTATGCGTGGCGTGTGAATCTGAGCGTGGCACTGGTTGCCATGACAGAGCGACCCGATAACTCCTCGACCAATAGTCTAGAGGATGTTGAGGTAGGTCCACCAACAGACCTTAGATAAATAGTTAAAATTTCTTAACTCACATAATTTATTGCTTTTGCAGTATTATCCATTCACGGAAAAGGAGAAATCTTATATGTTGAGCAGCTTCTTTTGGGGTTACATTGTGACCCAAGTGCCTGGTGGCTATATCGCTCAACGTTATGGTGCCAAATTGTTGTTGCTCAGTGGGTTGACTGCCTGCGCCTTTCTGACGCTGTTGACACCCATTTCCATTAAACTTGGCGGCTGGCAGACACTCTGTGCCGTGCGCTTCTTTGAGGGTTTGACCCAGGGTGCCGTGCATCCGGCAACACATGCGCTGCTCTCTAAATGGGCACCGGCCAATGAGCGTGGCATGTTGGCAACCATTTGCTATTCGGGCGCACAGTTTGGTACTATAATTATGATGGCCACCAGTGGCTTTATAGCGGACTCATCATTGGGCTGGCAGGGTATCTTCTATATTGGTGGCGCCTGTGGCTTTATTTGGGTCATCTTCTGGTGGTTCTTTGCGGCCAGTTCACCGGAAAAGCATCGTCAGATTACACGCGAAGAGCTCAAGTTCATTGAGGAGTCACGTTCCGTCGGCAAAATGCAGGATTCACATAAGCTAGCGCCTACACCGTGGGCAGCCATCTTTACCTCAATGCCATTCCTATCGCTGTTGATTGTTCACTGCACACATATGTGGGGCTTCTGGACCCTACTCACCCAAATGCCCAGCTACATGAAGAACATCTATGGTGTTGATATCAAGTCGAGTGCTCTGGTCTCCGCTCTGCCCTATGCCGTCATGATGATCCTAAGTTTCTTCTTTGTCTGGCTGTCCAAGGTGCTGCAGAAGCAGAAATCCTTGTCAGTCTCCTTCAATCGCAAGTTCTTCAATACCATTGGACACTGGGTGCCAATGTGTTCGCTCATTGCTCTCTGCTATGTGCCGCGAGAGAATGATACTTTGGCAGTAGTGTTGCTCACACTGACGGTGGGTATTAGTGCTGCCACCTACCTGGGCTTCCAGGTTAATCATTTGGATCTATCGCCCAACTATGCCGGCACTCTGATGGGTCTGACAAATGGTGCTGCCAATGTGATGAGTGCCCTGGCGCCCTTGGCTGTGGGTCTAATTGTCAAGGATGCGGTAAGTAACTGAGAACGCAAAGAAATTTTATAGAAATTTAATAAATTTTATATTTTTCATTTATAGGAAAACGTTAATGAATGGCGCATTGTGTTCTTTGTGGCTGCCATTTTCTATTTCGTGGGCAATCTATTGTTCCTGATCTTCGGACGTACTGAGATCCAACGCTGGGATTCACCCGAAACACTCGATGAGGATAATATGGAGGCTGGTGTGCCATTGGCACAAAAGAATCAGCTAAATGGCGAAAGCTAGAAGGTTACGTTCAGGCCTCGCCTCCAAGCAAACTACCAATCCCTCGCCAGTCCTGACTAAAGACTTGACCATATGCTTGGCCCCAGACTCAACAATTGTGTTGGGCAAGCATATCTAATGTCTTAGTTGTTGTTTCTTGCAATTAAGTTAATAGTTTTAAGCATATTAAGTTAATTAATTAGTTATTTAATCGCATGTCATAGGAAAACAAAAGAAAAAAGGACAAAAAACTTAAATTGCCATAATGACGATCGCGTGCTTCCATTAGCGATATTAAACAAAACAAAACAAAAAAACGTTAAAAAAAATTATCAAAAAATTCATAAAAAATAATTGTTTAGTTTGTACAAAACAGCCTAAATTATTATTTGCAGTATTTTCCATAATGTACATAAATATATAATATAATAATAATTATTAATTAATTATTGTAAATAGCTGGAGCATTGCATAATATAACATTAAATTGTTAATTAATATTAATTAAGTCAAATTGCTCTAGTTAATTGTTATGTTTTAAAAATTGTAACATTTAGCATAAACTCTATATATATATATTTTTAATTAATTAGTTAATTAATTAGTTAATTAGTAAAATAAACAAAACAACCAACTTGTGATGAACTAAAAGAAAACAAAACAAAAGAAAAAGGCAGAAATGAAGACATATTATATATTACGAAAAATACAATTTTATTAAAGTCAGCAAAAAAACAAACAAATAATTGCTGCACAAAATACAACAAAAGAAAAAACAAAATCAAATGCAAAAATCAAATTTTCAACTGTCTTTTCATTATCGATTTCAAATTGCGCGCCTTCGTTTGCTTATCGATAAGCACAACTATCTAATGCAAACTATCGCAACAATCGAAACAGCTGTCTTTGACATTTGAGTGCTCTGTGTGGGTGTGTGTGTGTGTGCGCTGACCACAACACAAACTGAAAACAAAGAGAGAGAGAGAGAGAGAGAGCGCGTTTAGCGAAAAAATAACATAAATAAAACGCAACGTAAGCATCAGCAGAGCGTTAGCGTTACCCGTAGTATACTCCTCCAGCTCAAGCTTATCAGTTGAGTTACATACAATGTTTAGACGCGTAAGAGACGCCAACGTATCAGCAACAATTCAAGGGCAAGAATATTAAACAAACGCATTTAACAATGGTATTTGGTCTATTCGACTGTTGCAGTCGAACGGGCTACGACAGCATAGGTAACACAGGTAAGTCAGCGTAAGAGTGTGACATCAATTGGAGCTGCTTTGTCTTTAAATTTATTTTGCTTTGTTTCTGTTTTGCAGGTCCCCGATTTGGTGTGCGTCATCTGCAATGTATTTTGGTATTTTTTGGCTTGGCTGTTGCGTATGCACTTCGTGTAAATCTTTCGGTTGCAATTGTCGCAATGACAGACAGCAATGCAACAAATCCAGATTTCCCCGAATTTGATTGGGATGAAGGCATTAAATCGTATCTGTTAAGTAGCTTCTTTTGGGGTTATGTAGTTACCCAAGTGCCAGGTGGTTATTTATCAGCGTTATTTGGTGCCAAATATATGCTGTTCTTTGGTGTACTCATATGTTCCTGCTTGGCACTGTTGACACCATTCTGTGCCCTCACTGGTGGCTGGAAATGTGTTGTTGCATTGCGTGCTATACAAGGCCTGTGTCAGGGTGTCATCTTTCCCTCGACACATACATTCCTCTCGAAGTGGGCACCAGCTGAGGAGCGTGGACGTCTCGTTGGCTATTGCTATTCGGGCTCACAGTTTGGCACTGTGATTATGCTGTCGGTGAGTGGCTTTATAGCCTCATCATCACTGGGCTGGCCAAGTATATTCTACATTTCGGGCTGTGCGGGCATTGTTTGGTCGTTGATTTGGTTCTATTGCTGTGCAAGCACACCGGGGCAGCATCCCGGTATAACACCAAATGAACGACGCTATATTGAGACATCGGGACAGTTGCGGCGTGCCTCGGATGCGGGTCGTGAGGAGTTTGAGCCAAGTTCCAATTTACGCACACCTTGGCTAAGCATCTTTACATCATTGCCATTCCTGTCGCTGTTGACAGCGCATTGTGCCAACAATTGGGGCTTTTGGACGCTGCTCACCCAGATACCGACATTTATGAAGAATGTGCTTGGCATGGATATCAAGCATAATGGTCCATTGTCAGCGCTACCCTACTTTGCCATGATTATACTAACATGTGGCTTCATTTGGCTATCGGATTGGCTGAAACGTCGTGGCACAACCATGTCATTGAGCTTTTCACGTAAATTGTTCAATTCGCTTGGTCTGTGGCTGCCCATGTTGGGACTCATTGGATTGGGCTTTATAACGGAGGGCGGTGCCAATGCCAAATTGGCCATTGCATTGCTCACAATGGCTGTGGCCACCAACTCTGCCAGCTATTTAGGGTTCCATGTTAATCATATCGATTTATCACCCAATTTCGCTGGCACGCTGATGGGTATTACCAATTGTGCGGCAAATGTAATGAGTATATTGGCCCCATTGATTGTGGGACTGATTGTTAAGGACGAGGTAAGTTGATCTGCTGCTATATCAGTTCAAAATTAATGTAAATCTTATTTTCACAGACTAATCCCAGCCAGTGGCGCATTGTATTCTATTTTACCGCGTTTATCTACTTCATTGGTAACCTGGTGTTCATTGTGTTTGGACGCACCAGCGTACAGACCTGGAACACACCAAATAGCTTACGGAACGCTCGTCCAGCAGCTGCAGCAGATGCTGAGCAGCAAGATGCACGAGAACGTGAGCGTCTCATTGAATCCTAAGATAATCGAATTATTTAAAATTAGCTTTTGGTTGGCTTGAGAGTCTGATTTTAAACTGAAACTGATGTACCTTATATACTAGGGTATTTATAAATGGAATTGAATGTTATTTTTTTTAGTATATAAGCAAATACTATGTGCAGTTATACAATTATTTATATACATGACATATACATACATGCTACATATATATATTAATATTTAATTATTATATTAAAATGGTTTTTAATGTGAATAAATTCATATTTTCAGCATTTATTACCATTTGTTTAGGTTTACCTTCAAGATTAGGCTGCGGTTAGCTGATTATTTCTAATAAATTTATTACTCAAATAGTTATTAATTATAATAAAACAAGGTTTTGTTTGATTTTATTTATTTTTATTTTATTATATTTATTTGTTAGTTCTTCTTATTTATTGTTTATTGTACAAAACTTAGGTTCTATGGTAAAACATATAACTATAACTAAGTAATATAATATATATATTAACTATTATAAATTTACTATAAATTTTCGAAACATTCGCAATCGAATTAAGGTCCGATATTTAAGGTATATAAGGTATATATGTTACTCTCTAAATATTTTTTTACTCTTTTTCTTTTAAACATTAATATTCGTAGTTAAAGCTAAAGAAATTACATGCTCTCTCTTATACTTCGAACAAATGGCCTGGAGGCAGAGCACATATCGACATATTGTGCTCCCAATCTCCTTCCATTTGCCTTTGTTTTTTGTATTTACAAGCGGATCAGCACTCGTTGGGTGCAGCTAATTGCGTAGCTCAGTGCAGCTTATGGTTGGCGGGCAAATCCTCAGAGCGTATGCAACGTCCGCGATAGCAGATCTCTGTCTCGGAGGTAACTTTGGTGGATGTTGATGTCGCATAGACTACATGCTCCATCAGATCCTTGTGGAAACTGTCCTCCTTGGCTTTTGTTGGCGTTGCCGTTGTCAATAGTTCGGAAGGTGGCTCTGTTATACTCTCTGTGGACGTAGCTGGCTTTGTACGCTTGATGCTTGTGTAATCTTGTCGTCGTTTGCCTACAGCAGCCAATGCAGCTGTCACTGCCTGATCCTCGTTCTCTTCGATGGCAAAGAGATCGTGCAGCTGCTGTCGCACCTCAGAGAAGATGCTCGGTTGTGTGTCCAGGTCATCGACATCGGCAGCTGTATCCATGCGACGTGTGGCACTCTCTTCGCTTACGGCCAGCGTTGTTGCAATTGTTGTGGCCTCAGGTGTCTTGGCAGTGGTCACTTCATAGTTCTCTGGGGTGGTGGGCACAGCTGTTGTTGTGGTTACCACCTCAACAGCAGCAGCGGCGGCAGAAGTTGTTGGTACATCAGTGGCTGGCGTTAATGGAGTTGTTGTCTTTAGAGAATCCTCCGATTTCTCGCTGGCCGACAGCAGAGAGTTGTAAAACTGAGGTCCCAAATTTTGAGATTCAGCTGTCTCGAAGTTCTCGCCAGTTTCTGCACCACCAGACACACGAGTCTTCTTCCACTTGCCACGACGATTTACGCGACTGATGGTACTGCTGATGGGCAACTCAGTGGCCAGTTCTTCGGGTGCCTTGCCCATGACCTCTTCGAGTAGCTCAGCAAAGGACTTCTCTGGCCTTGAAAGAAAGTATAATATGTATTCAGGCATAAAGGAATTTCCTTTTTTTTATTAGGCTTACTTTAGATTGGGCGCCTTCAGTGCAGGAGTCGTGCGTTGTCCTGCAGATCCACCTAGATCGGCAGCTACGTTGAACTCGTAGGTTTCCGGTTGATCTGTGGGTCCCGCTGTCACAATTTCGGGTTCATTATCGAAATTGTGTGATTCACTTTTGCTGGAGTATTTGGGATTCAGGGGCTTGAAGCTGTTTGTATTGGTATTGCTATTGCCGGTCTCCGAAGCGGGTGCCCATTGGGATTCCTGACCTTCTAACTGGAATGGTTGCTTGAAGCGACGACGCGGTGTCTGAGGTGTCTGTGGGGACTATTAAAATGAAACAATTAATAGCTGATGAGCTGAAATACCGCAGATACTTACCTCTTTTTCGGTCTGCTCCTGATGATAGCGACTTAGCTTGCGCAGATTTTGTTTCTGGGTAACTGGCTCCGCTTCTTCCTCGGGTGCTGTCGTCGATGAGGCTGGATGGGATGGACGACGCTGACGTTGACGTACCTTGACCACACGACGGGGCGGCAAACGAGAACGAATCTAGGATTGTAACATAAGCTGGATTAGTTGAAGCTAAATACGTAACTCTACGGATCTCTTACAGATGGGCGCTCGTCGGCGGGTGTTGTTGTGGTCACAGATGCCTCTGTTGTTGTTGTCGTACGTACTCTTGGATAATTGCGTCGAATGAATGGAGAGCGGCGTGTTGTGGTAGCTGGCTCTTCGGTGGTTGTTCTTGTGGTTGTTGAGGTGGTAGTGGTGGTTGCAGGTGGTGCAGTTGTCGCTAAGGTAGTAAAGATGGGACTAACTTCATTGCGTACAATGGCTTCCGTGGGATTGAGATCCTCTTGATTGGGGAAGTAACCAGGTCCATAGTTATCCTTGGAGAATTCGTTGTAATGCTGGGCAATTTGCATGGGTTCCAGCAGACTAGGTGGATACACACTCTGATCGGCATTGTCAATGCTGTTGCTTGGCGTCACTGTGTACACCTGCTGTGATTCCGAAGCAGGTCCTTCTGTGCCGCCAACATCATAGGAGCTGGGAATCGCTGTTGGGCTGGTAGGACGTCTTGAACCGCCCTTGAAAACTGGATAATTCTGCTTAAGCACATCACGCTGATACTCTAAGTCCTGATCCTCACTTGGCTTGCCATTCTTTGAACCCTTGTAGTGCTTCTTGGGCTTGATTTTTAACGTTTGGCGTTCCTCAGTTGTAGGCTGGTAACGTATGCGATTGGGATTACGTAGGAGTGTATTGCGTTGTCCCGCCGGACGACGTGTGCTGGTTACTGTCTCCTCGGCAGCGTCTCCATTACCCGTAAATGCAACAGCGGATGTGCCTGAGTTACCTCTGGTGCCATAGGGACGTCGTATGCGATGCGTGGGCAGCTTAGCACTGTTCTCTGTCTCCGAGTAAGAAACAGATGACGTTGTAACCACCTTGGAGACGGCAGGTTTGCGTGTACGCAACACTGGACGGCGAGTGGGACGCGTCTCGGGCTCTGGTTCACTCAGTGGTGTTGTGGTGGCAGCCAATTTGTCTTTTTCCTGCAGGTTATTCACCAGGCCGGGAATATCGGGCGTCAATGGTGGCAGCTCGGAGGGCACATGATAGGGATTTGGCTCATAATCAACATTTGCATTCTCGATAACCTCATTCTGATTGTAGCTGGGACGGTGGTTCGATGGAGGCTGTGCTTGTGGATCAACATTATAGCCCACATCGGAGGTGGTTACGGGCACGGCTCCAGGCGTATAGATGGAAACTCGTTGCTTAGTCTTCTGCGTCGTTACGGGCTGTGCAGCCTCATAGTCGAGGGTTGAGGGCGTGTACTGGATCTGCTCGAAGGGCGGATTGGTGGTTTGCGGACGCTGACGGAATGCATCCTGTTGACGGAAGTATTGTTTCATGCGCTGTTCCTCCTCAGGAGTGGTGGCTGTGGGTGGACGTGTGGTTAGGCCCGCCTGCTGCAACTGAGGAGACGTATCGTACTGTGGATAGAACTGTCCATTGGAACTGGGGAACTCAACTTGCGGCCGAGGACCGTAAGTGAATAGCGTTTGTGGTTGAGCCGTAGTCGAAGTTGTTGACGACGTTGTGGACGTTGTGGTTGATGTAGTGCTAGTGGTTGGAGTACTGGGCTTGCTGGTCAACGAGCTGACGAAGTCATCGCCACCAATTTGATTCAGATTATCAAATGGATTCTGAGTCTTGGCCGGAGCACGATAAACGGGCTGCTCTACGGTCACATGCTGAGGACGCTTCTTCTTGTGACGCTCCTGTTTGGCCGGCAGCTTGGGTGAGCTGACTTCCTGAATACCATCCTGCACATAATAATAGCTGAACTTGTTGCCGCGTGTGGGAGCTGGACTGGCAGTTACCCTTTGTGGTTGGGTAGTGCTCTCGAAGGGATTACGTGTGCTGGCAGGACGCTGAGAACGCACTGGTTGAGCCTGTGCTAACTCCTGTGTGTCTGAGCTATCTTTCGATCGATTTATTACAATGGAACCCACATGTGGCTCAGGCAATAGAATTTTATTGAAGCCACCAGGTGTGCGATAGCTAAGCGGAGCTACAAAGAAGGAAACATCGCTCAGATCCCGATTGTTCGTTAACTGGGACAGATAGGGTAGATCAAACTTGACAAAGCCCTCAGGTATGGGCATGCCAGCGGGTCCAACAAATATATCCGGAGTCTGCTTCGTTGGTGCATCAATAACCGAAATGGCGCGAGCATTGCGCAGGGCAGCAACCACATCGGATTGAGTGGGACGTGAGTTGGGACGCAGCAAGAACATAGCCAACGGCGGTTGATGAGCCTTTGGCTTTGGCTTTGAGGTTGTAAACTGACCCTGTGACTGTCCGAAACTCTGGAAGATCTGCTGTGGCTGTGAGGTAGTAGTGCTGGGACGTGACGTGGTACCAGAGCCAAAGAAATCACTGCCCGCATTAGGATCCTGTGTGTAGAACTGATTGATCTGATAGGGATTAACAGCGGGCAGACCAGCGTTCACATTGAACTTGTTAACCTCAAACTGGCTGTTAGAGGCGCTCTGGGGTTGACGCTGTTGGTTATAGAGCGTATCGTAGGGTACATACAACAGCTGCACCTCCTGTTGATTACCTCCTGTGGCTGCACTGGATGGTCCAGCAGGTTTATTCAGACCAAAAGCATTCTCTGGCTCCGGATCTACCGGAAAGACCTGCGGAGTAACGCTCTGAAGAGACGGCTGTGTGGGATGTGGTTTGCCATGAGCCTTCACTGGCAGCGTATCCTGCACATAGTTCTGTTGATGCAATGGTTTACTTAAAGCCTGCGCGTAGGGTTTCTGCGGCAGCGTCTGGAATTCAGGAAAATGTTGTCCCTGCTGACCAAACAGCGATGGTGGACTAAACAGAGATGATGGAGCAGCAGCACCGAAAGTATGTTGAATCTGATAGCCTGTTTGCAGAGTAGGTGGTGCCTGAGCCTGACTGGCATCATTATGGAAGGGCATCTCGAACTTAAAGAATGACTGCGATGTGGGCTCCTGGCCGGCTCCATTGCTCTTCAATGGCGGTGGTCCCTGATGCCGCAATGGCAATGCCTGTGGTCCACTATTCCCAAAGCGCTGGAACTGAAAAGGGAAATCAAATTGCGAGCCAGTTGGCTTGCTCAACTCCCCGAAGCGTGCACTTGGCGGAAAGGATTGTGAATAGGTCAAGACACGACCATTTGCAGAACGATCCTTGCTTGCATCCTCTAATGGTTGAGCCAATGGCACCCAATCCAATGGATCCGTATCAGCCGATGCTACAGACTCCAATTGTCTTGACCATTTGCTTTTCGATTCCTGTTGTGTTTGAGCACAAATAGCTGTGACCAAAAGGCCCAGCCAAATGGCAATAAGTTGCATCTGTCGCGTCATAGCCAAAGTGCCTGAAAAAAGAAAGAAAGAAAATACAAAAGATAGAGTATCGTGCAGGGTTAATTTATTCTGGATTTCTAAGACAAGGTCTTGCATTTACATGGGAAACCAGTTGAAATGCAGGTGAAAGGTTGCTCTAATAACAGCCGGCCAGTCAATCCGGTCTTGTAACTTGTAATTATTGACCAAATTGAAACAACAAGTGCAGCTATAATTGACCAGCTAGCTCGTTGGCCATAACTAGCCTAGACAAATTGCCATAATCTTGGACCTGTTTATCCGATTTAAACATTGCGAGAAATTGCTATATCATTGCTATAGCAGTAGTAGTTGTTAATAATGAATAAAAAATGATTACCAATCTGGTGATCACAAATCAGTGATCGCTAATCACTGAATGTCATTGGATTTCCTTATTGCTATATATCATTTTGCATACTGAAGACTATGCAAATGGCTGGGCAACTTAATTGCATCATCATCATCATTATCATTGTCATTATTATTATGAGCATCATCATTATTATTATTAATATTAAGGGGTTAAGCGCAAGAGACAGAGACTCTACAAAAGATAACGAAACGAAAGTCAACTGACCAGTGTGGCTCCATGGCTGTAAGCATATGAGCAACTGATCAACTAACTGGATAACTGCAGCTTTTGATCACTTTCGTTTTCACTTTTCCGAATGAATTAAATGTAGCTCTCTGTATGTGTCTGTGTGTGCTATAACCGTTGTTAAAAGAAATGAGAAATGCACACATGGCTATAACGGATGCCGCAGCAACAGACCGTAGTAGACGGACCAGGCCAGACAAGATGCCAGCCAGCCAGACCAGCCAGCTAGCCAGCTAGCCAGACCAGAGTTGGCCTCGCATTAAATGGGTTAAACGAAAGCAAAAGCTGCAAAAAATAATGCGAAATATCGTAACAACGGAACCAGGAGCAACAAATAAATGATATTCAACAAGTAAAAAAGAGAGCAATTTGTGCTGGTCTACAGGTGGCACAGTGAAAGAAGAAAGTTCAACCAACACACAGAGAGAGAGACTGCTAACTGAGAGAGCGACTAGCCAAATAATAGAAATTAGACACACATTGATGATGATCGATAAATAGGCGGCTACGGTGCGGTGAGGCTCGGTTCGGTTCGGCCCGTTTTAACCAAGCCTCCAAAAACCCGTTGTCACACTCGACTGACATCCAAAAAATATGAGGCCGCAAAAGAAAAACACAATTGCTCTGCACTTAAATGTATATTTATTTCTTTTGTTGTAATGAAAGTGAAATGTGACAATGCCCTCTCGGATGCAAAACGTAAAAATATTACCTCAAAATAAAAAAATATGAAATTCCCTTTCATTTGGCGAAAGACCAAGCGCAAGCGCAAGAGCGAGCGCGAGCCTTTGCGAGAAAGTTCAAGTTACTCCAAATTGGGCGGAACGGACCTGACTGCCGTCTGTTTGTGGTTATTGCAGCAGCCTTGAATTAATTGCCCTGGGTACAGTTTAATGCTGTGGTCAGACAGCCAGCTAGCCGGATGTAGTACCAAAATAAAGGGTAAGTTAACAACCACAATATAACAACGATTTAATTTTTTTGTCTTAAGCTGCTTACAATCTACAGAGCGTTTTTTTCAATTGATTTCATATATAATCTTTGATGAAAATTATTAATTTTCAATGCGTAATGCGATCAATTCTTATGGCATTGACATTGCTACATAAATACGTAATCAATTTAAATAATTATTTTTGTGTTAATTATTTTTAAATCTTTTTTTTCTTTTCAGAGGTGTGTACAACTGTCGACAAACACGCCCAAATAGTAATTGCGATTCAGGGTCGCTACTCACCATAAACAGAGCGGCAATAACAATGCAAGAAAAACAAAAATCCCAAAAAAATGTCCAAATGGGATATTTTTTCTGTTGTGGTACTTTTCTATTTGTTTTTATTGTCGTGGGTGGCAACTGCAAATGAAATAAATATATGCAAATAATTAGTGTTGAAAAACATTGCAAAATATATTTAGATGAACAAGCAAAGGTGCAAAATATACATATGTATGTTTGCTGCTACTTCAAATACTCTTTTTAAGTTGAACTAAAATACTAACTAGGTCACAATAGTTAGTTAACAATTAGTTTTTTGGTTAAATATTATACATATATATTTAACATGATTTATGTAGTGTTGTAAAACTTGTTAAATATATACCAAAAATTTAGTTAAAATGCCCATTTAGTAGGTGAAATATGTTAAATATTTTGAAACTAGTATTAATTTAGTATATTTTATATATTTTTCGGCTTGTTTTTCAAGCAGTTTAATAACGTAGTATTTTTTGAGTATTTTTAACACCTTTCACTCCTTAAAAACGTTGTTTTTCAGTATTTTAAGCATTAAGTTTGTCATTGTTTAGGTAAATATTAGTTTTTTTTTTGTTGTTAAACCTTAACTACTTAATAACATTCGTCAACCTTTGTTTTTCTCTCTCTCTATCTTCTTTTTAAAGCATAATTGCATATAATTTCCTTGACTATTTCCACATCCAGCCCATCCAAGTTTTTCCCAGATAGCTAGCTATATAGCTAGTTAGGGTATTCAAAAAAGTGTATCTAATGATAGAGTTGAGCGATTAATGTTACAATAAGTGTGCAGTTAACTGAAGAGTTGTCATGTTGCAATGGTAGTAAACAATACCAATAAGGCAAAAATTCAAATGTGAGTTAAGTTTTTAATTGCATTTTGGACTTGGCTAAATCAACGCCTCGCTGTTTGTCTCGCTTTGTTGGCTTTGTTGGGTGTGGGACTGTCTTAGCTACTACAACATGTTGACGCCTGCACTCAAAGATACCAAAAATAAATACCAAAAGACAGCTGCACAGTTATCAGAGCAAATCGCACGCAACTTTTGCGCCTTTTGAGAGGCTGCGCATTTTGCGCCAATCGGTCAATAGTTTCAGTTGACGGCCAATTGCTAATTGCAATACGCGACCCAAAAAAAATATAAATTTATTGCACAATAAAAATATTTGTCAAAACTGCGCAAAAAAAAAAGCTAAAAAACGAGTTCACAATTTTTTTGCTTCTCCCAAGTACAGTTTGCACCAGCGACGGCTGCGCACATTAAATATTAGCGACTAACTAGCTTGGCTTTGTCTGTCTGGCTCACACAGATACGAAAACAACGCACAATTAAAGCCGTTACACATTCGGGTTCAGGACAGATCAAAAGATATTTTTGTCGGCCTACAAAATGCAATACAAAAACCTGAAAAAAAAAACATTTGCAATTTTTGTTGAGTGTACTTTGTTAGCCAATTACTCAGTCATTGCGCTGTCGTCGCTAGTTTTTTTTTTTGTGGTAGGCAAATTTATGGCTATATTATTGGGCCTGTCACCCAGCCAACAACAAACAGCAACAAACAACAATAATAATAAATTTATGCACTGCCAGCCGGATGCCATTGAACTCCAATGAAAACGAAAGCGACAATGAAATGCATTTTATGGCTTTACAACACAAAAAATAAAAAAAAGGTAAAAATTTGCTGGCCAGTGCCCCAAAGCGTTGCTGTACGTTAGATCGCCAGCCAGCTTGTTTGACTGCCCGGAAAATGCAATTTGATTATAATTTGAATTTTTTTTGGAATTTTTTTTGAGGGGGCGTTGGTAGCAGCGCCCTAAACAAATAATTTTCAGTTTAAACTAATTTTCTAAACAAATTTTAATGACGCCACGCACTTTTGTGAAACGTGAAATGTTTAAAATTATTAAATGAAATGTAAATTTCACGCCGTTTTGACTGCTGAACACAAAAAAACTTTCATTTTTGTTTGCTTTCCAAATGAGTTGGGCACCTGTACAGATATCAAACAAACGGCAGGTGGAATTGATGGCTCGTTAGGTAGTCAAAGCTTGCGCAATCTCAAGAATTTATGGGCCAAGTTAGCTCAACTTAGGAAGTTAGGTAAGCGTGTTATAAAGAAAGTTGTGTGGGAACGCATTCATTTATTCGATTATTTAATAATATTTTTATTTTTTAACTGACTAAATACAGATTCTTTGAGGTTATGTCTGCCTTTGTTCATTCTTTTCTTTTGGGAACTTAAAAAAACCTTGAAACTTCAGATAATTATTCTGTTGGTATTCAGAAATATTTAATCTTAACTACCCATCAGTTCAAAACTAATTGAAAAATTATAACAATAGTAGCAGCAATAAAAAATAATTATTTCTTTTTTATAGTTTGGCAATTGTTTTTATTACCAAAACAACAGAAATTATTTAGATTATATCTTCAAGTATAAATAAAATACCAAAATAATCTTGAATTTTATAATCTTTTTTCAGCTATTTTAAGCACTTTTTTTTGGCCAAGATATATTTTATTATTAAATTAAAAATTTACTTTGGATTGTTAGTATTTTTTTATATCAAAACGTCTTATCAACTTAAAAAAGAGAGATATTCGTACTCTTATAGGTTTTCTCACAGGTCACTGTTGCCTAAGATATCACCTCAAGAAATAGAACCTTTCGGTTACCGACATCTGCCGTTTCTGCAACTCAGAACAGGACACGTCATCTCACATTCTGTGTGACTGCCCAGCACTCTGCAGGCGCAGAACACAACTACTAGGGGAGGCAATCATGCC
>JBANCX010000124.1:0-32516 GCA_037040065.1 Dettopsomyia nigrovittata
TTAAGATAAACAACTGACCTTAAGCCCGCTAAATAAATACATATAAAACTTAAGAGGTCGCTAAAAATAATATAATGTTATTAATTGAGATTTCAGAGAAAATTTAGGCTTTAAAGATTATACCATAGATTACAAATAAATAATAATCATAGAATTTGGTTAACACAAAATAAAATATTTTGATTTATTTTAGAAATAATTGATATTTAAACTAAATAATGTACACTTCAAATACATAAATATACACATTTATTTATACATATGTATATGTATATATATATATATAGTCAACTGTCTGTTAGAGGTATAAACTTATTAATCATCCTCATCATCGTCATCGTCATCAGGTTTTTGCGGCAGACTGGCCTCCACATCGAAGAAAGCACGTTTGCTGCGCTTTGCCTCAATGGCCAAACGATCGCCATCGAATTTCTCAGCTGTACGCTTGCGTATAACCTCAACATCTTGTTGATCCTCTGTGGAAGCCCACTCCAATACCAAACGTCGTCCATACAAATGTGTACTGGCACTGAGTGCCTCAAAAGCACGCTTAGCATCCGCCTTGGTATTATAGTCGACAAAGCCAAAGCCACGATGTGCATCCTCGCCAGGTGTCATCTTTTTCGGTATGCGCAAAGAGCGCAACTCACCAAAGGCTCTAAAATAATAAGAAGAAAAAAGATAATTGAAAAATTAGGTCTGAACCTTGCTGAGAGTCGTACTAAAAAAAAACTCACTTGAATATTTCGCGGACTTCGCGATATTGAGCCTGGAAGGGTATATTACGCACCAAAATTTTGGTACCAGTCTGTTGCTTCAAAGCCACCTGGCGACGCCTAGCGCCATCATCTTGAGTTCTGTAAACAAATAAGTTTATTAAAATAAATCTTTCAATCGGATCTTGAACTATTTACTTGAGCACACGATCGCTGCGCTTGAGCTCCACAAGATTTCCATCTATTTTAGTTAGTTGCATATCCTTGAGAGCTTGTGAAGCGACAGCAGCTTTCTTAAATTGTATGAAACCATAACCTAAAGAATTTAATTGTCTTGGATTTTGGGCATCCTTGCGTTTGGCTATTTCAACGCTATGTATGCTGCCCAAATGCTTGAAATGTTCGCGGACAGTCTCTTGGACGGTCTTAAAATTAAGATTATGCAGAAAAATGGTTGTTTGTGGCTCTGGCTCATCATAAGCATCCTCAGCTTGAGGTTCCTTTAATTCCTGCTTGACGTTGTCCTGATCTTGCTTAACTTCCAATTTTACTTCAGCTTGGGGTTCTGGCTTGGATTGTGGTATTATTGCCTCACCGCTGAGACTCTTGGTGAACGTATCCTCGGGAGCCCATTCCAGATAGAGAGGCACATTCTTAAACTTGCTAAAGGCCAACTTCTTGAAGGCCTGACGGGCCTCCGATGGATCACAATATTCAATTAAGGCTGTGACACCACTGGGTGGCAATACCATGCGTCCAATAGGACCAAATTTACTGAAGATTGGCGTCAGCTCGCTGAGTTCAGTGCTTGCTGGCAAATTCTTGGCCAAGATGACAGTCTTAGAGCGTTTCTGTGTTGGCATATCAAAGGCACTGAGACGTACGCCTTGTTCCTCTAAAAATTGCTTCATTTCAATAACAATTTGGGTTTCTCCCAATGCAAGACGCACTGCAGCACTGCTGCCACCATCATTGGTGTCCAAAATACGCTCCTTGCTGGTCTTAAACTGTTTGGCCAACAGTTCAGCGACAGCATTGGCACCCAGAAACAATGTATTCCATCCAATTGGCTTCTGTGCATTCTGTTTCAATTTCAATGCCTTCTTTTGCTTAAAAGAAAGATTTGCCTCGTTCTCCTCAGCAGCAACGGCATCCTCGTCCTTGTCGTGCTCCTTGCCGGGCAACAAATGCAACAAGCGACCATGAAAATCTTTGCCATCTAATGCATTAAATGCTTGCAATGCATGCTCTGGCATCATAAATGTTACAGTGCCAAAACCTTTAATTTGACGCGTCGTCTTATCCACTGGTAAATTGACCTCTACCACAGGACCAAATAATTCAAATAGTTTTTGCAGCTCCTCTTCGGTGGTGGTATATGCCAAATTGCGAAAGAAAATGCGTCCCGAATCTGCGATATTTTCCTCGTTGCGTAAGCTATCATTTTGTTGTTGCCATTTGGCATTGATGGCTGCAGGAGCAGTTTCTGTTCCAGTTTCGCCACCATTTCGATTGGCTTTGGTCACTTTATTCTTTTCGGTAAAGTCCGAGAAGAACACTTGCTTGCCCTTGATGAAACTTTTGTTTTTGAGCATACCCTTGGCCATATCACGTTCGGTTTTAAAGCCAACATAACAAAAGCCATGCACTTTACTGGGCAAACGCACCGAATAGGGCTTCAATGGCTTGAAGAATTTGATGACATCCTGACGCTTGGTATTATATGGTACATTATGCATTTTAATTGTATATAACTCAAGATTGCTTTTTTCCTTTGACTTGGCAACTGTTTTGGTCTCTGATTTGTTTGTTTTGCTTTGCCCTGACATCAAAGATTTCATGTACTCTAAATCACTAATTGGCTGCTTCGCTAGCTTTTCGTCTTCTTCATCAGACTCCTGCTCTTTCTCAGACTTTGCTGGCTCCTCTTTCTCAGACTTTGCTGGCTCCTCTTTCTCAGACTGCTTCTCTACATTTACATCTTCCTTTTTAGCAGCTTCGTCTGTCTGTTCGTCCTTATTGATGCCTGCATCATTAGCCCACAACGAACGTGTTTTGTCGTGTGCCTGCAAGAACTCTTGAAATGCCGGATCATCTTTATGTTTACCCAATATCTCATCTACGCGATTTTGTTTCTTTTTCTCCTTGGTCGCATTCTCTTGCGCACGCAGCTGCTCTTCAGCATCTACCAGTGCCTGCTTCTGCTTAATTTCTCTAGCATATTTACTCCAGCATTGTGGCTTATCATCGCCCAAAGCTGCGCAGGCTTCAACAAGTACACGACTCGTTTGTATGCATGTATTATGAAAATGTTTGATGGTCTGCAGAGCCTCCGACTCGGTGCTGTAGCCAATGAAACAGAATTGACGAAATTTACCATCAGGAGTAAATTTTAGCTGCATATCTGTTATCTGCCCTTGAGTACTAAAAATATCACGCAATTCCGCCTCACTTATCTGGTATTTAAATTAATACATTAAATAATGTTTAATTCTTAATAATTGTACTTACACGCTTGGGTAATTGTTTAACTATAATACGCGACATGCTGTTTATTGTACATTAAACACAAGTTAAACAAATATCATTTTTTGTTTATAAGTTGCACGTGCACGTGTAACAATGCTTGCCAACTTGTCAAGCAAACAGCTGTCTGGCAACATTAGCAAAACAGTGCTGTAAAGCGACTGTTAAATATCGACGCTGTTAAGTGAGCCCGCGCACTGTTAAGAAATTCAAAATTCAACAAAATTGTGAATTAAATAGTTATTATAATTAAACTAACAAATTGTATTATTACAAATATAATTAAAAACTATTAAATATATTATTGCTTTATTAATGCATTGATGCTAATCTTGGCCTTTGATCTTTAATAAAAATGCATTTATTTCCTGACTGAAGAAAAGTTGCAACTTATAACCTTTACAAGGCTATTGATCAAATATTGAAGAACAAACTCTAAGAGAGCGAGAGAGGCTGTAACCGCATTTCATCTTGATAAGAAAAAACATAGAGAGTTTATTTAAGAGATTACTATGAAAACATAGAGAGAGAGAGAGAGAGTAGCTATCATTTCGAATACAATTTGTTCAAGTGCGTTCATTAGCATATTGATAAGAATAATTGTGAGACAGTCTATACTAGCTCTGCATATAAAGCCAGACGTGTTGTTATTATAACGTTTCAGTTAAATCTTAATATTACAACGTGCATCAAATATAAAAAAAAAATCCGTCCAACATTTTGTTTTGATCTGATAAGCAAAAAAAAAATATATTTTTATTACGTAAAGGTTAAAAAAAAGTGAATTATTTTTTTAAAAAAATTCAGATATAAACATTTTAAATTAAATAAAAAAAAGAAATTGTTTTCAATAAATAGTTTTTATAAGCTATAATTATGGAAGTACCGCCGCCTCTTGTACTCAAGCGTGCACTATTTGTACCCAGCAAAACATTGATGGGTCCAGGACCATCCAATTGCTCTCAACGTGTGCTAGAGGCAATGAGCAATCCAGTGCTAGGACATATGCATCCAGAATGCCTGCAGGTGAACATTTGTCGCATATATTCATTACCTAATAGATTACTGCTGCCTCAGTCTGCATCTGCATTACTTTGCATGATCGACCACAACCTGCATTACTTGGTAATGGAGGAAGTAAACAAGCATCGATACTATTTTCATTGTGATCGCTGTTCTCCACGCAACTCAATCTCTTTAGCCCTATTTCCATACCCCTATCTATCTATCTATTTATTCAATCTACAATCTAAGCTACAGCTAATCTTTAAAGGTTATGTTTGTTTTGCATGAGGAAAGTTCCCAGGAATAGATAACATTAGAAATTTTTATGAATAAAATTTCTATATTTCGTTAAATAGTAGTTTTTATTTAGGCGTAATAAAACTTTTCTTATTTCAATTATACATTTAAACTCAAAACAAAAATATTTTTTAGCCTTTTTTTACCCCCGATCCGCTTAAACATAGGAAAATAGGGTTTAGTAATTTCCTACAATGTATGTAACAGACAGAATGAGGCATCTCCAACCCCATAAAGTATATATATTCTTGATTAGCATTAACATGTCCGTCTGTATGTACGAACACTTAGATCTCAGAGATTATAGGAGCTATAGAAACCAAATATACGATAAACGGGTGAACTTTTCACCTTTAAGTCTTGAAATTCGCTATATATACTATTAAGCTTACGAGTGATCGACCTGCATCAACGAATTTTAAATGCCACGCCCACAACTCCAAAAATCAAAAATCTTAAATAAAAGATGCAATTTTTTACCTGCGACCTTGAGGCTTAGCATAAGTAATTTTTATTGTAATTTTGATCTATTGTACAAATTTCATGTTGATCGGACCAAAATGGCAAGTTTTATAGATCAAACAAGTTTGTAAATGGTCGTTGCAAGACGCTAACAGCGACGTCGAGATCGCTAATAGCAGAGCAAAGATCGTGGTGCATGCGTTTGAAAAGTATTTTGTGGATATTTCAACGCTTGAATCGGGTAGTCGTAGCACACTCGACTTACTTACTTGTTTTTGATTATTTTTGGTAAAAAATGATTGTTTTTGAAGATAAACTTTTTGAAAAATTTGCATAGTTTATCTATTTTACTGAATTTTTTTCTGGATTTTATAATAATTTTGAACCTTTCTTTGTGAATTACATACATGCAAATTATACGATCTCTTAGATCTTGGTTTGTTTCATAATTAGGTTTAAACAAAATAAAAATTGGATAATATATTCATAAGAAGCTAAAATTTTCAACTGATTTGTTCAAAATTTAAAATATGGCTTAGGATCCGGTAATTTTAGACCAATAAGCTGAGTTCCCGATTTTAATAACATAACATAAAATGTTTCGATTACGAAATTAGCATTGCTAAGCAGACAATACTTTAAAGTTTAAATCTATAATTTGGCGCTTCAATTCAAAGAAATCTTTTTTTAGACGATTTTTTTCTGATAAATTTGATTAGAAGATCGATTTTGTGGCTTCCCAGAATAATTTATTATTATTCTTGTCTCTTTGTAAGATCATGGATGAGGTCAAGGAGGGCATTAAGTATATTTTCCAGACGCTCAACGATGCTACAATGTGCATAAGTGGTTCGGGACACAGTGGCATGGAGGCGGCACTCTGTAATCTGATCGAGGACAACGATGTGGCGCTGTTTGGTATAACCGGAGTTTGGGGTCATCGTGCGGCGGATATGGCCCGTAGATATGGTGCCGATGTGCGCTATGTGGAGGGTAGCTTTGGACGTGCTTTAACCCTGGAAGAAATACGGTTTGCATTCGATACACACAAGCCACGTGTGTTCTTTGTGGCTCAGGGTGACTCCTCTACGGGTATACTCCAACGGCATATACGGGAAATAGGTGAATTGTGCAGGCAACATGATTGCTATCTGGTGGTCGATGTGGTAGCCTCTCTGGGTGGCACACACTTTTTCATGGATGAGTGGAAGGTGGATGTAGCCTATACGGGTTCACAAAAGTCTTTAGGTGCTCCGGCGGGTATCACGCCCATCTCGTTTAATAAACGTGCCATTGCTCACATTAAACAGCGGAAAAGTAAACCAAAAGTTTACTATTTTGATGCACTGCTCATTGGTCAATATTGGGGCTGCTATGGCACTCCGCGTATCTATCATCATACTATCTCATCGACATTGTTGTACGGCTTGCGTGAGGCTTTGGCACATTTCTGTGCCCTGGGACTGAAAAATGTGGTGCAGAGGCATCAGGAATGCTCCACACGATTGCAGCTGGGCATTGAGGAGCTCGGTTTGGAGATGTTTGTGCCGCTAGAAGCAGATCGTTTGCCCACAGTGAATACGGTCAAGGTTCCATTTGGCGTCGACTGGAAAAAGGTTGCCGATTACGCAATGCGCAAGTAAGTTTAACGTTCGCCCTGGTAATAGACAAAACAAATTAATTCCAATTCCTATTTTCTTTTCATAGATATAATTTGGAAATTAGCGGCGGTCTAGGACCTACTGTTGAGCATGTTTTTCGCATTGGACTGATGGGTGACAATGCTACATTGGAAAAAGTCGATATGGTTGTCAGCATTTTGAATGAAGCTATTCAGAGCATAAAACTGCGTGCAGAGCGATCCAAAATATAAATTCAATTACAAAATAAGTTCAATGAAATGCAATAAAACATACTAGAACAACTAACATTTATCTTTTCAAATTTGGCGCACATTAGGCTTCAGTAACAGTGTGTTAACAGTCTAGCACACACTGTTAAACTCATATTGGCACTGTTGCAATTATCTTGTGTACTTTTGCAACACTCGAAATTTGTGGAAAGGCTTCCGATTTGTTCGTTTTTGCCGGCCAAGTTTAAGAAGAAAATTCGTAACAATGTGAATAAGATAACTTATACATTTATTGAACGCCAAATTGTAAAACTTGGCCTTGTTCAAGAGCGTCACTAGCACATATAGTAAAAAAAAAATTGTTGTTTAATTGTACACTTAAATGTTTATTTGTTGTTGTTGTTGTATGGTTGTATCAACGTCCATTTAGTTTTTTTTTTTCTTTTTCTTTTAGGTATACAATAGTTACTGTAACTGCTGTTTAACCCTGCTTCTGAGCCAATTCACGGGCCTTGGCACGCTCCAGTTTGGCAATGCGAGCCAAACTCTTGGAACCAAGAATGCCACCGCCCCAGTGGCGACGGATCTCCTCGTGACGGTCGTTGAAGTTGGTCTTAACAACCTCCAGAACCTTGCTGAAGTTGGCCTTATCGTTGTTCTCAACGGTGGTCAAAGCCAAGGCGGTGCATGTCTTGCGGCGTACCAGACGGCCCAAACGTGCCTTACCCTTAACAATGCAATAGGGTACACCCATTTTGCGGCACAGAGCAGGCAGGAAGAGCACCAACTAAAAATAATAAAATAGAAATTTATCAATTAGTATTGTTAATCACGTGTGCTAAAAAAAAAAAAAATAATAATTTAATTTAAAAAATCTCAGCTTGTCAAGTCGCCACATATTGAAACGTGTTTTGCAACACTTTTTCAGTTGAAGAAATTCAAAGTCACATCACTGTTTAGTTAGAGATGATAGAAATAGTCACATTATTATTATTGTTTACACACCTCTAGAGGGTCGACATCATGAGCAATGACAACCAATTGAGCTTTCTTTTGCTCAATCAACTTGGTCACAGTGTTGGTGCCAGCAGCCACAAAGCTTGGCTTCTTCTTGGGCTCCACTTCCTTGCCCTTGGCTTTTGCCTCAGCCAATTTCTTCAAACGCTGCTTCTTGGCCAACTGCGACTCTGGACGATATTTCTCCAGCAGTTTGAACAGCTTCATTGCTGTTGTCTTGTCCAACGTTTGGCTGAACTGATGAATTGGTGGTGGCACCTTCAAGCGCTTCTGGAGAACAGCCTTTTGACGCTGAACTCGAATGTATTTGGGCCAACGCACAAAACGCGACAAATCACGTTTGGGCTGAACATTTTGGCCTGGAAAAAATCAAAAATTATATCAATAATTTTAAAGGTTATGTTAAACTTCTCTCTGTCTCTCATCTGTACTTACCAATGCCAAAGTTCTTCGGACGCTTCTCGAAGAGCTGGTTAACCACTTTCTTGACCACGGGCTTCTTGACAGCCAATGGAGCTGGGGCTACCTTCTTGGTCACTGGCTTCTTCTTTGGCCTGGGCTGCAAGCATTTCACACAAAAAAACAAGCGAACTTTAGTATTTTATTATAAACATAAACATATACACAGTCATCACAACACACAGACACTGCTGCGGACACCAAAACAAACAAAACACAAAACAAAAAAATTCAAAAAAAATAACACTTTGCGTTATAAAATCTTTGGTTTATGTTGTTCGGTAGCTTTGTTTACCTTCTTAACAACCATTTTCACGCAGTTTTATTTAAAGATGCTAACAGAAATTGCAGATTATATTGCAGGTCGTTTAAAAAGACCAGCTTTACGTCTGCCCGTCAGAAAGGTAAAGGAATTGCGAGAGCGGCGGAAGTTGCTTGCTTGTCAAAATTGACAATTCGCGTTTGGCAGAGTTGCTTTGGCCAGCCATCTGGCCAATAGATGGCGTACGCAGTGTTGCTTGCGTATTTGAGCGTATTCGATAAGTCGATAAATACCAAAATAAAATACTAACCATTCTTGGCTCGCATTGTTGCGTACGGTCACACTGTAGTTATTTTAATTTTTACCCTCTCTACCTGTTGCATTTACATTTGCGCTTGCGCCCAAATGTCAAAATTTGCATATAATTTAATTAAACTCACAACCCAATTTACATAGACACGGTGCGCAGTACTGTGCTAAGCGTGCGCAAACGCGTGTGCAGTGCAGACTTACAACTTTAAAAGAAGGTATTTTTTTTCTTCTCATTTAATTGAGTCAATTGCAATGCGCAGCAGTTCTCCACCCCTCGGCACAGACAGGGCCACCATTTTTAATTTCTTTGTTTATTTTGTGTTCCATCTTCGTCGCAGTCGCAGCCGAATTTGAATGCATAAACAGAAAGAGAGAGAGAAGCAGAACGGAAAAAAACAACAAAACAAAAAGCAAATAAATGCAAATAATAAAAAAATAAATAAAATAAAATGAAGTGAATTATAAAAGAAACAAAATAATAAACCAAAAATAAATATAAAATTATGGCTAGCAATGCGGCTGCTGGCAGCGGCGTTAACGTCGGCATTGGCAGCGGCGCTATCAATCATACGCATGCCGTTTGCGTCTGGGAATTTGAATCGCGCGGTGGCAAATGGCTGCCCTATTCTCCGGCCGTATCTCAGCATTTGGAGCGTGCGCATGCCAAGAAACTAACCCGCGTCATGCTCAGCGATGCCGATCCCAGTTTGGAGCAATATTATGTTAATGTACGAACAATGACCCAAGAATCGGATACGGAAACGGATACGGGTTTACTAACAATCGGTGTACGGCGCATGCTTTATGCACCAAGCAGCCCAGCGGGTAAGGGTACCAAATGGGAATGGTCGGGTGGCGGCAGTGCGGACAACAATTGCGATTGGAGGCCATATAATATGCATGTTCAGTGCATCATTGAGGATGCATGGGCGCGGGTAAGCAGAAAAATCAATTTTTTTTAATTATAAAGAATTCCTCCAAATAGTTTTTGATCAAAATTCTCTTATTGGCCTTAACATACCCGGTGGTATGTATATCCAGACGGAAAGAGTCATATTTTTATTCTCTTTGCTTCTAACTAAATAAATATATTCTATCCCAACGATATCCTTTTAACCCTATTGACAGCCTATTAGTCCTATTAGTTTAATTGGATTTTATGACATGGTTTAGTTATAATATTATTTTGTCGATGTGGTTGACAGCTTGTCCCATAGATTGGGCATTTTATTATCAGATAATCGAATTAATATCTATTTGTTTTGCAGGGTGAACAAACCTTGGATTTGTGCATGACAAACATAAGCCTGCCATATACGATAAATTTTTGCAATTTGACGCAAATGAGGCAGCCAAGCGGCCCATTGCGCAGTATACGGCGTACACAGCAGGCACCCTATCCGTTGGTTAAGTTAACGCCACAGCAGGCGTTACAATTTAAGAGCAACAACAATCATAATAATAACGATTATGTGCAACAGCAACAGCAAAGGAACAATACATTGCCCAAAATGGGGAATATGTTGCCGCCGATGCATCGACAGCAGCATCCATTGCCAATGTCTGTTAGCAATGCCCATGGTCACCATCATCATCATCATCAGCAGCAGCAGCAACAGCAACATACACAGCAGCAACATCTACAACAGCAACAACAACATGTACATCAACAACATCAACATGTACAACAACAACAACAACAACAGCGCAAATCACACAAGAAACACAGTGAAATTTCAACAACAAATTTACGTCAGATACTCAACAATTTGAACATCTTTGGCAGCAGCACCAAACACAGCAGCAGCAGTAACAATAGCCACAGCAACAATAGTAGCAGTCATAGCAGCAATAGTAGCCATTTGACTGCAGCAACAACATCATCTAGCTGTGCCTCAACATTGCATCTGATGCAGCATCAACATACAGCACACTTTTCACATGGCAACAAAAATATGTTAACTTCATCGATGAATAGTCATCATAGTCGCTGCTCGGAGGGATCATTGCAATCGCAGCGTAGCAGTCGCATGGGTTCACATCGTTCACGTTCACGTACGCGTGCCTCTGATACGGATACGAACAGCGTTAAATCGCATCGCAGGCGACCAAGTGTGGACACTGTATCCACTTATTTGAGCCATGAGAGTAAGGAGAGTTTGCGTAGTCGCAATTTTGCCATATCTGTGAATGATTTGCTCGATTGTTCGTTGGGTAGTGATGAGGTATTTGTGCCATCTTTGCCACCATCATCGTTGGGTGAAAGAGCTCCAGTGCCGCCACCATTACCAATGCCGCATCATCAACAACAACAGCAGCAACAACAACAACAACAGCAACAACAACAACAACAGCAGCAACAACAACAATCAATCGCTGGTTCGATTGTGGGCGTGGACCCAGCCAGCGATATGATATCACGCTTTGTTAAAGTCGTTGAGCCACCACTGTGGCCTAATGCACAGCCCTGTCCCATGTGCATGGAGGAACTTGTACATTCGGCACAGAATCCTGCCATATCATTGAGTCGTTGTCAGCATCTGATGCATTTGCAGTGTCTCAATGGCATGATTATAGCTCAACAAAATGAATTAAATAAGGTTAGCACAATTATCTAGAGATATTAATGTTCTATTTTCTATCTATTATATCCATAGAAAATCTTTTCTCTTACCATGACAATCGTTATAAAAAGTTTATTTAATATTTTTCTATTATATTATTATGTTATCGTTATAATTCGACGGACATTTAGAAAAACTCTTTAAAAGTTAATTCAAGGAACCAGTTTTACTTATTTGTAAGAGGACGACATTTTGCCGAATTAGTTAAAATTTTGAATTCCTATTCGGAATATATATCTGTAATGACTCTTTTTATTTTTTTCCAACAATTTTTTTTATTTCAAAGCTTGTTAGTTCCTCACGGTTCACAGATGTGACCCTTAGTTTCTTTTATTAATTTTTATCGATATACATATATTGCTCTGGTATAGTTTAAAGCACATAATAGTAATCAAGCAATCGGTAGATATATGTATCTTCTATATAAGATAAGTTCATATTTCATTTGAAACTAAGGCTAAGTATTCTCTCTCTTTCTCTATGGTGTATTGTCTTATGCTCTTTCCTTTTCGCACTTGCAGCAAAACCTTTTCATTGAGTGTCCCGTTTGTGGCATTGTTTATGGCGAAAAAGTTGGCAATCAACCCATTGGCAGCATGTCCTGGAACATTATTAGCAAGAGCCTGCCAGGACACGAAGGACAAAATACAATACAAATTGTTTACGAGTGAGTTGATGCAAAAATATTAAAAATATAATTTGTTATCCAATTTGATTCGTTTCTTTTATAGCATTGCATCGGGTCTGCAGACTGCTGAGCATCCGCATCCGGGTCGTGCATTCTTTGCTGTTGGCTTTCCGCGCATTTGCTATTTGCCGGACTGTCCGTTGGGCCGTAAAGTTTTACGATTTCTTAAAATTGCCTTCGATCGTCGTCTGCTCTTTTCTATTGGACGCTCGGTGACAACAGGCCGTGAGGATGTAGTCATTTGGAATAGTGTTGATCATAAGACACAATTTAATATGTTTCCGGATCCTACCTACTTGCAACGCACCATGCAACAGCTTGTCCATTTAGGCGTTACGGACTGAGTAAACTCCAACCCCCACTCCCCCCAACACAATTCTTGTTTCTTCCATGGTTCTTTAAGTACTTGCTAAACAGAAATCTCAATGTGTGTGCAATTTAACTATTTTTTTTTTATATAATTTGTTTAAATTGTTTATTTTTTTGTTTTTTGTTTTATTAATTGTGTGTTTGAGCTGCTCGAACCCTAAACCACCGCAAACAAAATGCAATTTCCTTTTAAATGCTTCCCTCAATCGAATAAGATGAAAACTGTTCTTCCAATATGGTTAGCCAGTAATTTATTAGAATATATAAATATATATATATAAAGTATTATATATAGAATGTAATACGAAAACAATTGCCACACTCTGAATTCCATATAGTAGTAGTTGACTTTTCCATATACATAGTACATACATAGTACATACATAGATCTATAGATAGTTAGTTAGATATAGATAGATTACCAATTAGTATTTGTAGCTTGTTTAAATGTAATTTTAAGTTGTGCCAAAATTTGTTTGTTAATTTATTCAATTCAGTTTACATTTACATTTTGGAGAGTATTACAAAACTTATGGATAAACATACATGCATACATATATTACAATATATGATCCATTTAAAGAACTGCAACCAAACAAAACAACATTTCATTTACAAACATCGATCATTCGCATTGTAATTGTCTTAAGGCCATTTAATCCTATCTAACTTATCTATATAGACGCATATATAGATAGATCTATTTCTATATTTTTTGGAAAATTTTGAATTTAGTCCATTTGATTCAATCATTTAATATCATACCTAAGGGAATAATAATTTATTAATTTTAATTTTTTTGTTTGCTTTGTTTATGCGATTTGATGAAAAGTGAACAAATGTTGTTGAAAATTATGTTTATCTTTATATATCTGAAATCTAATAATATTTTTTTATTTTTAGTCATTTTTTTTAACTATATATCTCTATCGATGATGTTGATATCTGTTTCTATATTTATATATTTGACTGAATTTCCATTTTCAACATAATTAACAACAATGAGACTTTTAGCATATTTCATAATGAAATTAACAAAATGTATTGTAATTATTGTAATTGTACTTGAGTTTGAGGTTTTTATTCCCAGTTAAATTAGATCATTGCAATGAATCAATTAATAATAATATTTTCAATATATCAGTATTTGTTCTTATTTCAAACTCGCAATATTTAATTCATAATCGTTTATATTAAAATAGATATTTTCCTATGCATAAAGTAGAATTCCATTTTCTGGGATAAGAGGACAATGAACCGCAGCCATATACAGATCTAACCTTTAACAATATTTATCTCCTTGAAAACAATTGAATACTTTACATCATCTCTCGCATAAAATTGTTTATTACTTATAAATATATTATTTTATTGAGGCCATATGTAAACGAATTATTTAATATTTTTTATTTGAATAATTGTTTAATTATCTATATATACATACATATATACATCATATGTATCTATTTTTAACTACTCTCCCAATATGCAATTCCAATCGAATGATCATTCATTTATTCAATTTGTGTGATTTTATTTGAAATTTGTTTTTTCTCTCTTTTTTTTAGTTTTTCTTTTAAAAGGCGCATTTCAAACATGATCTATTAATTATTGAAAAGAAAAACGTAGAATTTATATAAAAAAATATATTTACATAACGCATATACAAACATACATACATATTTTTTGTAAACATTTTTACACATTTAAAAAAAATTATTTTTTTTTTATAATTTGTTTTTGAAATTGTTGCTTTCATATTGATATCATCTCGACGACATTCTCGAACATACATTTTACATACAAATCATATATATATATATATATATATATATGTACATACATACATATGTGCTATATATTATATACACATATATAGTTATATACATAATTAGATTTATAGTATATATGTATACCCTTATACAAAGACAGCTATGGGGCATGCCCGTTTTCTAATATGACTAAGTTGTATTTAGCACTGATTAGTTGTTAGTTAAACACACTTATACACACACACACACACATACACAGCATTAATTGCATACAGTATGACACTATTTAAGAATATAACCTTAAACTTTAATTATATAACAAATTATATTTTAAAAATTTTAATAAAAACAAAACACAAATTTTTCAAAATCAAATTGTTTTTTTATTTTAATTTATAAAAGAAACAATATATTCGTAAGAAATTTATTAATTATTTCATGAGATATTTGTTTAATTTGTTTATTAATAACAATAATTTTTAATACATTTAACAAATTTATTAATAAAACTACAAGAAAGAACAAAAATAATTAATTTTTTCAAATTATTTCATTAATTATGCTCGATCCCTGGCTTTAATTTGAATTCAACTTCGATTTGCAATAACATTTAATTGCGCCGTTGTTAATTTATTTGTTTATTTTTATTAAAATGAAAAAAAAAACACAATTTTTTTATTTATTTTGATTTTTTGTTCAATTACAAATTAAGCAACTTGAAGGTTGTTTTTTGTTGTTGTTTATTTTGGCGTATTGCATTTTGGATATTTTGCAGTTTTGTCGCTTCTGAATCACTTAAAATAAATTAAAATCAATTTTTGTGCATTTTTCATGCGTGGCCCGCATCAAGTAACCATTTATGGTTACTTGCCACTTGCCACATGCCACCACAGTGGCTGGCTGACGTCAGCCTTAGCCCTGCTTAGCCACCTTGCTTGCTGCTTGGCTCAAGGACAAAGCTGAAATAAAAATAATTTTTTTTTTCTTGTTTATTTTTACTTTCACTTGGCCATCTTGGCGATATGTTATTGTTGCAACATTAGAGCTGCATTTGCCACAGGCCCTGTATACATACATACATACATATGTCTATAATATGTTTTATCTTATTTAATATACCCTGCCTATTGTTGTTGTTGTTGATCTCCTTGTGCCAGTTGCATGTTTTGTTGTGAAAATGTTTTTCCTAGAATTTTGCAGCATTTTATTGCGATTTCATTTGATTGACACTGAACGTTGACGTTGACATTCAATACGCAAACGCAAACGCACACACACACACGCACACACACACACGCACACACACACACAAACACACACAGGCTCACAGCAGCGCCTGCGCCTGTAGAGCCTCAATCTTAAATCATTCACTCGTTTCTACATATCCAGTCAGTGGTTTTGGCCAAAACTGCACAACCCACTGACCATGTGGCTTAAAAATAACAAAAAAAAATGTTTTTTTTTTCATTTATTTACTTTTTATTTTTATTTGTGCTGCGCTTTGCATTTCGATAAGGTTTTGTCATTTTTGGGCTTATTGCGTATGTGACAAGGGCAATGTGGCAATATGGCGGCCGCCTCTATTGAGACAATCTACTGAAGAATTGTCCAGCTTGAAAGCTAGCGAGAGATGATTATGATTAAGCCTAACTAAGGATGGATTGTCTGAAGATATTTCTTTTTGTTTTATCATCTTTACTTAAGATTTTTATTTATAATCCATTTTAAGATAACTAAACCTCCAGGAACTCGAGATCTATTGAAGCAACAATCAGGAAATTTCTCATAGAGATTGTGCTTGAAAACAAAAGATACTTTCCATATATTTTTACGAAAAACCCTTAAAATTTGGCCTTAAAGTGTTTTTTTTTTTACGTATTTCAGCAGAAAATTAGATTATTTCATCTAAGAGACTAAATAAAAATATTTCGAAAAATGTTTTAAAAAAATTTGTAGTTAATAAAAGTTGAAAAATCAATTTTATCTTAAATTTTTATAGTAAAAAATGATAAATTAACTATAATTCGATATTTTGTTAGGCTGCAAACTGGGTTATATGATGAAATCAAAAGTTTTTATAAGTTGTACAACACTATGAATACAATTAGGACAAAAGTTGAATTTAAAAATTTTAAATGAAATTTATATTTTTTTATGGATTGTTACTTTTATTTGATTTATGATTTTCATTAAAGAAATTTGTTTATTTTGTTTGATCAATCGATAAATTTGTCATCGATATATTGTGAAATCGATATTAAAGTTTGACAAGCAAAAATTTACAAAAATTGTTCAACAAAATAGGCCAAAAATCTCAAAGTAATCTGAATAAAAATTGAATTTCTCATTTCTCATCGATAGAGCACAGCTATAGGTTCCTTAAATAATATTTGTAATTTTTTTAACAAAAAATAATTTAAAAAAAAATATATGGAGAAGACTGTACTTTCATGTGTTATTCCAAGTAAGTTATAATATTTGTATAGAAAGTCTTGAAAATAAATTATTTTGAATTCTTTTGGGAAGAGAGCTTTAAACTTCCGAAGGAATTGCCACCGATACCCGAAGAACAAATGGAAGCTAATTGCGAAAAATTGGCACAAGTTGCATCTCTAAAGGCTCTGGCCGCAAAGACAATTCATCTAATGAAGGGCAAACAATGGTCCAGTTCTCTGGATGTTGCTTCATTGGCCTTGACTTCATCATTGGGTAGTTCTATCCAATGTCGTCCATTCTCGGAAAGAGCCGGCGACTATGAAACAACAACCAATACGTCGTCTTTGTCGACGTCCCCATCAACGTACGTCAGATAATTTGGATGAATTTATATAACTTAAATTTATACTATGAAATGAAAAAATAAATATTAATTTTCAAAAAATTTTAAAAACAAATTCCATAAATTGGGACATTTATTTAGGGAGCTGTCATATATGTACTACATACTTATTTCATAGGAAACCCAGAGCCAACTTTTTGAAGGGATTAGATTTTTTAGTTTTCCTTTGTTCTCGATTGAAATGAAAAAATACAAATTTCCATTCATGAAAAAATGTAAGGAAAAAAGATATCCATCAAAGAATGTACATAAGAATTAGAAATTGACATTTTTTTATAGTTTTAAATTGAAAATATTGAAGTAAAGTATTGAAAATACTTTATTCTGATCGAGTGTTTCATAATCAACGCAGTTGATTAGCCTGCCTAATGTTAAGAAATAGCAGATTAAGTATTTCACACATATTTGTGGCGATGGGCAAAGTGAAGCACTAAGAATCTTAATTGCCAAACTCCAACTCCGAATGGGGGAAAATGTCTAGTTAGTGTGCAGCTGAGAGCTACCGGCTTGTAGTAGTACTTAATACAAATCATTAAAAATTAATATCAGATCTAAATCGGACAATCTACGGGGCTAATACGACAGGGCAAGCTAAAGATACATGCTGGCAAAATATGTTAGTGCTATGGCTAGAAAGATTTCAGGCTAGAAGATGGACAGTTAGGCTAATGCAAAACCTCCAAACTTGGCGGAGAATTTAAGAAGACGTAGATTATTAAGTGAAACAGATGCTGACAGGACACGGATACTTCAGTGCTTTCCTGTAAAAGATTGGGAAAAGTGTCGAAGCTAGCTGCGTCTATGAAGATAAGCAGTATGATAATGTGGAGTACACAATCTTCTTTTGCTAGCGGAAGTGTGTCCTACATACTGCTCACTGACGGCTGTGGACAATGCATAAGGACTTTTTTCCTCTCCCAACCCAAAGAAAAACAAAAATTAATATTATAATAATGATGATTATTATTCTTATAATTTTGATTATTATTATTTTATTTATTTTTTTAACATTTTGCATTTTATGTGTATGTAACGCTCTTTGGCTACGTCATCATTATAAGCACAAAGAATTCCTAACAGGTTCTAGTGTTGTAATGATGGTATGGTTGACGCGCGGCTTCAGTCGATAGCAAAGTCTGCTGATGAGGAAAGTGTTGGAGCTTTCCGAAATAGCTATACAGACCTGCTCCTGCTCACTGTTTTTTGAGCGAGGCCCAATTTAAGTTACATATTTATCTTTTATTAAGATAAACAACTGACCTTGAGCCCGCTAAATAAATACGTTTTAATTTTAATTATTATTATTATTACGCCCACGCCCTTAACGTCCACCCACAGAGAGTGGTGCCTTCTGCATTCTTCCCTTGTAAATAATCTTTTTTAAATACTCCCGATATATGATAAAACTCCAGCAAGTAAATCCCATTATACGAATATAATTTACTGATTATCATTTGTACTTAGATTGTAGAACAAAAATATTGCAATTTGAACTCAATTTTGTTATATTTCGCTGTACTAATGTTATTTTATAATACTTGTATTAAAAATATATAATAATACATACTTAGTTATAATAACTTTCTTACCATATTAATCCTTGTAAAAAAAACGGAAAAAAAAACAATGGGAAAGTGTAGTCCTTGGTGCTGCTAAGCGTCTGTCAAGCAAACATGTTGTTGTTATTGTTATTGTTATTATTGTTATTGCACATGAAGGTTGTGTTGCAATTGTTGGCTGCAATTGTTGCTGTTGTTGATTCCTTGTCAGCAACAATTGCAACGAGGCGAACCACATCCGGAGTCCGGGACTTCAAGCTGCCAGAGATGAATGCTGCCCACTGACGTCATAGCCCCCATAAGCTGCTGATGCTGTTGCTGTCGCCTATCTCTCTGCGCTTGGCGACGAGCCTAAATGCAGCATCAATTGCAGCTAGCACAATCAGTTAAGAGCCTCTGCTCGTGCCCAACGGTTGTGCGCATCTTCATCGCTTTCAGTTTTCACATATTTTTATTTGTGTTGTGTTTTTTATATATTTTTTTTATATTTTTTTAAAACAATTTAACTAAAGACGCGTGTGTCAAGAACAACAACAATAAATAATAATAATAATAATAATACTATATAAACAAACAGTTATTTTTTATTGCAACCGCAAATCAATCAAACATTTTAAATACCCTTTTACTAAGTAACTGACTTATTTTTTTAAACAGTCGCGTAATACGAGCTCTTTCCGTAAATTGTAGAACTAAGCGAAAATAATAAAAAAAAATTAAAATTAAATAAATATTCCAATATTTATATAGAGAGCGCATAGAGTTGCTAGTGTTTTGTGTTTATTTTCTTCATATTTTTTATACTCTATATATATTTTGCTTGTCTCCAATTGCAAAAGCCGCGACATCTCTGATAAGCAACAGGTGAGAGGCATACACCCACACACACAGACACAGACACAGACACAGTAAAGTACTTCTAAGTGTTTTGTGGTTTCCCTGTCATGCGGTGGCGCCATCTAGCGACATTTGCTTCAAACAAATAAATAACATGCATTTTCTATTCAGTGCTGACCGTTTGGCTATTTCTTGCTGGTTTTAACAATTTGATGTTAGACAAATAAAATGATGAAAAACAAAGTAAAGCAAATAAATAAAAAGTGTCTGCAGTTCAACATTTGAATCAACGTTCTGTGTATCAAAAACAAACCTAAAAAAAATATAGTTTTATTTGTTGTTGTTTTGTTTTTCTTATGAAGTCTTAACATTTATTTATTTTAAAATATTTAATTTAAAAAAAAATTGTTTGACCATTAGGTCTCAATAGGCTGATCAAACTTCTTTTTTCTTATTTCAAGAACACCTTTTTTTTTGTAATATTTCAAGAGTTTTCTGTAGAAAGAAAAAGAATTTTCATCTTAAAATAAGAATATTTGACGAGGTTTTGAGACCATATATGTAATTGATTCTTTTTACAATATTACTCATTTGAAAATGTTTCTTAAATTGTTTTCATACGAGTACATTTAAAAAATGTAATAAACAATTTTATTAAGTTAACCACAAACTTTTTTTGATTTTTAGATTTTTTTTATTTACGTTAGTTCAGAAAATCGAAAAATGGAAAGATTCAAGAAACAAACCAAAATCACAATTTGTATAATCAAAAAAAAATTTGAAATTCATTCGAATATAGAACATTTCTAACCAAACATAATCTACGGATGGTTTGTCTTTGGATAGGCAAATATCGATTCTATCCAATAAATAATTGTTTTTATTCAATTACAAAATACATTTTTCTTTTAAATTTAGCTATATTTGTAATTTTTTTTCTATTTAGCCTTTTTTTATAATGCAATATTCTAGTACGTGGCAACACTTGGCTTTTTTTTCAAGCTACCTAGCTTTTAATTAGCTGCCGTGGGCGTTTATTCGTATAAATCAAATGTAATTCACCGCAGACCAAAGAACATTAAAATTAATATCAAAATCAATATTAAATTCAAATTTGTTACATTGCCATAATATAATGCATCGACTTTTATGTTCGCACCAAAATCGTGTAATTTCTTTTTTGTTAATCGAATTTGTTTTGATTTCTTTTATTTTTGGGCATTCGAAAATTTATGAGTACGCGCCGTCGCTTGTCATTTATCGTTTATCGCTTTAATTTTGTTATATTTTTGGAATTTTATTTCGGGGCATTGGCCATACACCTGCTGCCTACGCAAAGTGTTGTCCGTCTGACATACTACTCGTATGTCAAATAATTCTATTGATCTATCAAATTGAAAGATTATAAATTAAATACAATATGCAAATCAATAATATTTATCATATAAATTATGATATGAGATGATAATGTCGAATTTGTGTCATTTTTTAATTAAATAACATTTAAATTGGAAGCTTCAGTTTTATATAAAATAGAGATTATGCTAAAGTTAGATATGATTTATGTGATTTTTACAAGAAAAAATAAACAGATTACCTTTCAAAGATAAAAGAAATGAATGGATAAGCTTTTAGGCGTTATTCCTATTTTAAAACTTGTCTGTTTCTATTATTATTATTAATATTGTTTGTCTAAAATACATTTATTTTTAAGAAACTTTGCAATAAGTTGCTGAAAATTGACTATTTTCGATTAAAGTTCAGAGAAAAAAACTCGTTTTTGTTCTGAAAAAGGAATATTATTGTTTAAGGATGTACTAGAATAAAGTCATTTGTCATCCCTTCTTATATGTACATAGATATTTATCTATAAAATATAAATTCTTTCTTATTTTAAAGATCAGTTTATATTTCTGGCTCTTATCTTAAGAACTTTGTTTTATCGAAGCGATTCCGGAATGTCTTGACATCTTGGAGAACATTGTCCCACATTCGATATTTGTAAAAAAAAATTGTTGGTTTTTTCAGTTTCAAAATCAATTTTGAAAATCAAGTTTTTTTTTTAAATTTATTTCTTAACATATTAATAAACTAATAATATTTATAGTATACGTTAAGATAAATTAATTAAATTCAAAATAAATCAAATTATTTATTATATCCATTAGTTATTTCGTTTGAAAAATTATTATTAATTACAAATTTCACGAAATTGTGAGAAATATTTACTAAGAAACAACAACGAAACAAGATTTGAACCAAAACCTCGATTCGAAGAAGTAAAATATCAGGTTCATCAATTAAGATCTAAGAAACTTGGCCTAAGCTGTGAACCGAACCACAAATTGCTTTTTTTGTTGTTCTAGAAATTTAGAGAAATTTCAATCGTTGTTTTGAAAAACTTTCATTATGTTCCAAGCGAGTTTAATGAATTTTGGCCTTTATGAGTTTGACCATGATCTAGGTAATCTGAGTTAAATCGGACGACTATATCTTATAGCTGTCATAGGAATGATCGGCGCAAGATCTGTTTGTTTTTCGAATAATTTCAATGAAATTTTTGAAGTTTTGACTCATCTAAATCGGACTAGTACAGCTATCATATAAATAATCAGTACAAATGGGTATTATGAAGTTTGGATTAGGGTATCCCGTAGTCGATCACACTCAAGAAATTTGATTTTTACTTAATTTTATCATTCACCTGCCCAAGATATCGATTTGTTTCTTCTATTCTCAACTCCCGTATTATCGATAATATTTTATGTTTGATTTCTTTTTTATTTGTTTTTTGTTTTATTTTTTATTATTTATTTTTATTGACTCTCCGACAGTCTGTCTGTCTGTCTGTATGTCTGACAATCATCAGCCTATTTGCCCAATTGCGGTTTTGAACTTGTTTGGCTTTTGGCCGCCGGACGACAATTGCTTTTGCGTTCCGTTCCATTCCGTTCCGTCCCGTTTCGTTCTCAGCTTCTCCTCCTTTGTGTGCTTGTGTGCTTGTGTGTGTGTGTGTGTGTATCTATGAGAACGTGCTGTGGATTTCAATTGCCATTTGACCGAACATCGTTGATGTTAACCAAAATTGAAACCAAAATGCAACAACGCTGGCGGCCACACAAACTAATCACAAACTGCCAATTCAATGAGCAACAACAAATAACAACAACAACAACAACAATCGTACTGTCATTTGCCATATTTGATATTAACCATTTACGGGGGAAATGTCACAACTTGTTTAGGAACAGACTTGGTTGGGGGCACTTGGGGGATTCAAAACTTGGATTCGGATCTTGGGGAGGTATCTGGTTCGCCTCGTCTCTGTACGCTGAAGTGCAATAAAAAAAATACAAACAAACAAAATAAACACAAATCATGATAAATTGAAAATAATATTAATGAATCTACTATGTAAAGGCATATGCGAGTATAATAAATAAACAAAACAAACATACAAGTAGACATATGTATGTATGTATGTATGTTTGTATATTCATATTCAGGCGAGTAACCGCAACAACAACATCGAAATGAATCAAAAAGAAGAAAAATGCAACAATTGAAAAGAGCTAAGATGCTCGACTAAACAGATACCCAGTGCTAAGCTATCTTATAGAGTTATTTATATAATTGTTCATTAATCAATTTATTTTTGTTGATTTAATTTTTGTATTTTAATTTATTAAACAATTTATTTATAACTATTATTTGCAGAGTTTTACGAATTTAAAAATGAAAAACTAAAAATAATTCAGAAATTTCAATAAAATTGAATTAGATAATAAGAGAATTACAGAGTAAAAGATTCAAACTTTTATCTTAAGGTTTGCACCACTCGAAATCTGTAGTTTACCGAGTTTGCTTCATTGTTCTCACTTTCAGTACTAAAAGAAATGTGTGTGAAAAAATCGTATTTTAGGTGTTAGCGTCTAGGTTCGGCATTGATCAGCATGTCATATGAAACTTTTTTAGATACGTTATTTTAAGAAATAATTTTAAAAAAATATTGACATAATTGCTTAAGGAAAAATGTTATTGAGAAAAAAAGTATTTAAAAAAAGGTCTTAAAGACCCTTTATATTTTTGTTATTATTAAAAAGATATTCAGATATTTAAATTTATTATTATATGTACATAGTTTATTTCAAGGACCTAGAGTCAGCTTAAAACGCATAAAAATACCAAACAAAGGTCACTACAACTTCAGAAATGTTCACTCTAAAAAAAATAGTTAATTTGGTTATTTATAGGAAAGTAATAATCACAAATTTGTTTTGTTTTTTATCAATATTTTATACATTTTAATTTAATGAAAAATAATTTATTTACTAATTTTTTAATATAATAATTTTAAATTTTTTCGATTTTTATTAAATTCGATTTTTCAATATGATCTGTCCAACTAGAACAATTTTTCAAACCAAATCTTTTTCATTTTGTTTTCTTTCATTAAAGCTTCTCATATGCCAGGCATAAGGCTTAGTCTTAGTTGATATGAAACACTTTAACATTTTCCAGGGTATATCATATAATAAAGTGCATTGCATCATCAGTTGCCAAGCCAATTGGTTGCCTTCAACTGACATTTTGCATTTTTTTTTTTGTTAAATTTAATTTTTTTGTTGTTGTTGTTTTTTTTTCCTTTTTGCAGGAGTTTATTCAATTCAATTGGAGGCTTAGCCATGGAACTGGAATGCGATTTGGGTGCAATACAAAACGAGGAATTGCTTAGGAAAATGGTAAGTTGATTAACTTGTTGGGTGCTGGAGCCCCAGGGGAGAGTTTGGGACAGGAGAGTTGTGACCACCTGATAACTTAACCTTATTTTTTGCGATTATCATTTTTTCATTTGTTTAATCTTAAAAAAATTAGTTTGCCAATGATTTAAAAAAATTTAATTTTATCCGTTTAGCAGGCTCTAGGTCCCAAATGTTGTAGAGCCTGCTCAATGGATTCAAATACCAAACAGAGTTCACTAAAATACACAAAAAAAATACAATTTTTTAAAAAAATATATCAAATCCTCTATTTCAAAGATTGCAGTGTATCTTTGAGATACACACATACATATGTACTCATCTAGTTGTGGAATTTTCTGGATGTGTTTAGAACCATCTCCTTGTTTAGCTACCGTTTCAATATTTATTTTTCTGTTTTTCTCTCACTCTCTCTCTCTCTCTCTCTCTCTCTTACAAAAAAAGAAAATGAAGAAAACACTTAAGAATAGTCAAGATTGAGGACACCGAAGCTATAATACGCTTTTTTTTCAATATCTGTATTATTATTCTAAATACTATGTATGTATATATATGATATGATATAGTGAGTCGATTTCAAAGATAATTTTAAAAGATTATAATTATTTTAGTAAAATTCAGTTGATTTTTAATTGGTAAAGGAAAGAATTTTCCACTTTCTATATACATATTTAATAATATAAGATTTATAAGATATTTATACACTTGTTAGGGTATTTAAAACACCTGTTGCAAGTTCATTGCCTTAATGTCTGTTTGTCTGTCCGTTGTTCGCTCTGTGTGTCAGAGAACATTGCCTTTTAAAAGCGATGTTCCCGAACAACAGGTAAGAAGCAGTTGAAGAAGAGGCTACATTCAGATATATCGAACCAAATTGGGTCATTTATGGGGTTGGCCTGGCCAATAGTGTGTGTGGGCTGTCTGGCTGCGCTGCGCTGTGCTGTTGAGTTGGCTTAGACGGTTTTATTATACTATTATTATTATTTTTTTTTTTGTATTTTTCAATTATCGTTAAAATGTCATTTAAATAATAGAAATCAATGGAAAAAAAAACGATGACGCGAAACGACAGACAACTCTCTTAACTTGGCCAAATGATGAACGAGCAATAGAAATACATACATCTATATTAATAATAATCATAATATACAAATTGTACAAAAATAGCAGCAGACGTTAATCAACCCACGCAGAAGCAGACGCAGACGCAGACGTCGACGCAGACGTTTATAGCGACTGCTGCGTTGACAGTGACTGCAACTGAGCTGGGTTTAGTTTGATCTCGCTCTCACTTGAGAGCCTGAGCGGCCAATTGGGATGCTGGTTTGCTGATAAAGTGGCTCGCTCGATTTTTTATTTTTTATTTATTTTTTTTTGAGTATTTATTTCTTGGCTTAATGATGATGATGATGACTCATATATACGTGAATCAATTTTGAGCAGTGTTGCCAAGTTTGGTAAATCTACAAAATAAAATAAATTGGTTTTAGTCAGAAAAAAAAAAATGTATTAAATGAGAAAAGAAGGCAAGTTTTAAAACTATTTATGATGATTTCATATTTTAATAAAGAAAAATCTTTTAATATTGTAATTATGAGTAATGGAAAATGAATTCTTAAAAATAAATATATTTTTTATTTATTTACAATATATATAATTTAATATAAGTTCTGTTTAAAAAAAATATACAAAAACGTATATTTTCGTAACTTTCCGAAAAGGAACCTTTAATTTTTCAACATAAAAACTAAAAATTCTAGTTTTTGAACTTGTAATACACATTGAAAACTGTCCGTAATTTTACAAATTATCTATTTTGAAAGAAATTACGAATTTTTTAAGTGAATATATTAGTTTGAATAATATACAATGCAAGAATAAAAAATTACGAATAACCTCTTAGATAGAGAATATTTTTTAAAATTAAAAAAAAAATATCTTAAATTTATTGAAAGATTAAAAACTTAAAAACGAATTAGAAAAATAACGATTTGTGATCAAAATTCTAAACAAAATTTAAGAAACATGTTAAAAGAAATATAAATTTGTAAACTGTTTGCTGCAGCACAAAAAAAAAAAATGGCCAACTTGCCAACACTGATTTCTGAGCAACATCTGAACTGGCCTGACCGCCTGGGACAGTACAAGCTACCAGCTCCTTTGACGATGACGCCACAGTTTCAGTTTTCAGTTTTTAGTTTTCTGTTTTAAGCGAATTGGCAAAAAAGTTTTAGGCTTTTGAACGTTGGCCGCTTTACAATTGCGCCGGATCTGTTGACCATGATTTGAAACGCGGGTCTAACGTGGGTAGTAGCAGCACCAGCAGCAGCAGCAGCAGCAGCTCCATTGTCGCTAAATAAATCAATAATAAAATAAAACAAAACTAAGCCAAATTGGCAACAGCGACAGACACCCGCTATGGCCATATGTCTGAGTCTGTTACAAGTTTTGACTGCAGAGACATAGAGAGACAGAGCGAGAGTTAGTGAGTTAGTGGCAAGTGTGGCAACTTTAAAAACGCAGTTAAACTGGTCACGTTCTTGTCTATCGTCTATCGTTTATCGGCGGCTGTCTAGCCAGCCACGACGTCTGCGTCTGCTCAGCGTCTGGATGAGTAACCTTTATTACTATTCGATTATTTTAATACCCTACTCGCTGTGGATATTTTAATTTAATAGCCAAATGTATAGCGCAAAATGAACTCAATAAAAATCCAAAAATCCATTTAATTCAACAGCTGTTGTTCTTGGTGGTACACTAGTCATCTACTAATTTATATTATTAAATTCAATTATGTACATATTTTTTTGTTTGTTAGACAAGAACAGTTCCTTTTGAGCGCACTCTTTGCAGTTTCTTCATTTTTCGTTTGTTTATTTTCTGTTTTCTTCAGTCTCTGCGGTCATTCCACTGAGTTTCATCTTTGTCAAACTGTCCTCACTTATAACACTATGATTTGATTATTACATTATGATTCGATTTTGAACTTAATTTAATACAAAAATATACATTTTTAGGCATATTTCATTGATTAGAGCTTTATTTTTAAAGATTTGCAGAGATTTTTAGAAATATGAGTCACAAAAATCAATTCCTAAGTCGATTGTCTTTAAATTGGGTTGGAAGAGATTTCAATATAATAATATTAAGAATAAGAATTTAATAAAACTCTGCATTGTCATAAAATTGAACTTTTGTGAGAGTATTAAATAATTGAAATTTTTTTTTTTTGGTATTTTTTATTTAAATGGTATTTGAGAATTTTCTGCGTATTTTCTTGTAGGCGTTTCGTGTTGACAAAAACTTTATTTTTGTTGAGTTTCGAATTGCAACAATGACACCCACCAAACATGATCAATACATGAATGCCAATCGAATGATTTATATCGATTAATAATCATATATGTATATGTATATACATATGTACATTGGCATGTTAGTCCAACTGGACACTTGAACACGTTTCACATTTCTTTTTGGTATTTTTTTGGTAATTTTTTTCTGTTGGTGTTTTTGAACCCAACTTCACCGAATTCGGTTCGATCAATTAGCCAAATCCCACGGGCAATAATAAGTATTTGTGAAGGTAACCTAACTTATGCAAATGAGAGACCCAAACGGTCAACGCATCATTAGGCAGACGATTGAATTGTAAACTGAGTAACGAAGTTTATATACCCTTATGATGTACAATAGACAAACAATATTTTGTTTCGATAACAATTGTGGCTAGAAAGTCTTAAACGTTTTAATTGAAATTTACAGATAAGCTGCAATAATAAACTATTTTTTTTTTTTCTAGTTGACTTTAATTGCTTTTATCGAATTTCATTATAATCAAAGTAATTAGAGCCATAGTATGACTAAGAAGTTTTTTTTTTTTGTTTTTAATTGATATACATATGTACATATATAAAATTAATAGTTTAAGCAAAAAATTATTTTAATTCCATCAAATTTTAAATATTTTCATTTTATTTAAAATTTCAATATAAATTGAACTTTTGAACCACTGTACTCTTAGGCTGTTATATGCAAAAAAAAAACAACAAAAAAAAACTGACATTGTTGTTGTTGTTCTTGTATTCTCTCACCTTAAGCTGCTGTTTTTGTTTTTGCACTGATAGTGGGCAAGACACACACACACATACACACACGCACGCATACAATTCAAGGCAGCGCAGTGCAAGTCGCTGACACACACACACACACCTTTACAACACAGTCATAAAAACACGCATAGCCCTCGGATCGCTGCCGTCGCTGTCATCTTCGTAAAGTCGTGTCGCTGTCGTCTTCGTCGCTGTTGTTATTGCTATCGTATTGTCGTATTCGGTCATATCTCTGCTGTTTTGAGTCTTGCTGCTTGCTGCTTACTGCGCTGCCCTGTCGTCATCAGCTGCGCAGCTGCTGCTGCTGTTGTTGTCTAAGCTTCGTCCACTTTACGCGGCTTTGATTCTGAATGAGGGAACTTCAGTCTGATTTTGGTGCTCGATCGATTGTAACGTGCCGACGCTCGGTAGAAAAAAAAAATATAAAGAAAATATAAAACGCTTCAAAAAAAAATAAAAATAAAAACAACGAATTAAACATATTACGAACATTCAACAACAAAAGCACTGCAAAGAATTTTTATCAATTTTGTTTATTTTTTATTGTATATATTTATTTATTTTTTTTCTGTTATTTGGCTAAAACACTTTGATTTATAACAAGCCTAAACAAGCTGTACCCAACAAAACAAAATAAAACAAAAAAGAAAAGGTAAAAGGATTAGTCACACCTAACCAAGTGTTAAATCTGTATACAGTTTGTCCGTGCAGCAGCCGCAAAAAAGTAAAATAAAAAATAAAGATAAAAACACATAACCCGAGCCCAACAAGAGAAGAAATAATAAAAAGGCGCAGTCAAAAAATTCCAAAAAGAAATTTCTTCAAAATATTATTTACCTGAGCTTGCGTGCTTCTGTCATACGGAGCAGTCACTGTGATTAGCCCCCCCCCCCCCAATAGCGAGAGGTAAATTATTGATCTTAACCCACACACACACGCACGCACACACAGACACACACACACACACACATTCTTTAATAACTTTCACACATTTGATAATAAATAAAATAATTTGCAAGTTTGTTTGGTTCAAGGGGCAACTTTTCGCAATACCCTTACAAATGGTATAAATATTATACATTTTTTGGAATAATACTTGTAAAAGCATTGAACGTTTAAAATCTGTTCAAATCGAGAATTCAAGATTTTATCCTTTAAATAATAAGGAACATTAGTTTTGAAAAAAAAGGGAATAAATTCACGAATTCAAAAGAAATAGAATAATATTTTGGGCTATTCAATATTATATTTTCTAAGTCTGTCCTTTAGTTAACTAAATAATCATAATTCATATTGCATATTTTCTAATTATCTGCATTTGGAATTTCTTAATTTCTTTTATTCTTCCAACATATAATCTTGATCCAGATCGGTTAGTAAATAGGTCGTTATATGGGATATTGTTGTTTTATACGTGACTAACATCTCGATTATAATATATTCGATCTTATCATATATTCTTGAACAGGATCGGTCGTTATAAGAAGCATTTATTTATTTAAAATTTGAAAATTTGTAAATTGGTTTAAATAAATTAGAAAAATACTTTGCTAGGGTATAATATCTTCGATGTTTGTTTGCGTTCTTTTTTTTTTGCATAACTTTTAGTTGGTGGCAGCGACGTTAACTTTGACGCCGGCATCGCCGCCGGCAACTGTGTCAGCAAATTTAGCCGCCAACTTGTAAACAAACAAACAAACAAACGGACTCTTATCTTTTGCAGGCAACTTAGCTTTAAACACTTGAAATACGATTACAAGTGCGAATATATATGTACTTTTATATACATATGTATGTATGTATATATTAACAAATATTCATAGTAAACGCCTTGTCATTTTATCAAGATCTCAGAACTACATACCATATACATAGGTGGGCAGTATAGAGGGGCATAGAACATGGGGAGAGCTCTATTTAGCCAACGGGCCCATATGCTAATCTCTAACAGAATCTAATTACAATGGAACCTGTTTCCAGGTAGCCGCAATTATAAGCCAGTTAGCCTTGCCCAAGTCGCTCTCTCTGTAAAAATATATGTAAAGATACATATGTACATAGTATATATGTACGATCATAGCCCAAAAGAAAATTTATAGATTATAATATGATATGCAATATTATTTATTATTGTTTTGTACAACTCTTCGAGGTTAATTGAGTATTCGGAATCGAGCTAGATCATCGCTATAATGCTGTTCGATTTTAATATCATATGTATGACATATTGTATCTACGCCCACCTGTATAATATTTATTGTTTCTTATAATAATTACTTTCAACTTTCAAACACTAACATCTGTCATTAAATAGATTGTTTTGTGAAACACTTTTTCCTAAAATAAAAGTTAAAGAAATATATTTCACGAAACCTCATTTGTCGATCATTTATCTAAAATATAATTAGAGCAGCATCTTGAAACTATTACGAATTTGAAGGGAACTATAATATTGAGATAGAGAATCGAAATAAAATTTAAAAATTTGGAATTTATTTTTGAGTAACTTCCATTGAGACAAATCGAAGTAAAAACCTAAGTTATGCAGTCACAATTACATATGTAGATTCAAAAATCAATTATTCTGGTCTGCTCTCTTTAAAAGCATTTTTTGTGTTTGAATCCTCTTCATTTCGGTGAAAATATTTAAATGTAGAGCGTGAGAAAGTCTATTTAAATTAATTTGTGCCCATTTTTAACTTTCTTAACACAGAACTGCCCCAAAAAATATATTTTATTTTTTTGGGTAACTTTTTAAAATAAATTTGTTTTTTGGTAAGCTTCAGAATATTGTATTGTAGTACATACAATGGTTGATTGTCAGTGTATTTGTGATTCGTGATTAATATGCGTGGTAGAGGGGGCCTCGAAAGCGCTCTAAATTTCAAGAACAGACGTCGCATGTTTTATATTCACCTGGGCAATGTCATATCCCACAGAAAAGAAAAAATTTAAACATATTTAAAAAAAGAACCCAAAATGAAAACAACTGAAAACGAAAGCAAACTGAAACACAAAAATGTACATATAATAACAATTACCTAAATTATGATGAAATTAAGAAGAAAAATATAATAAAAACCTGCGCAATAAATAGTTAAAAAGTTTCAGTTTTTTTTTTTTGGGGCTGCGCAGGTGCTAAAAGCATCGTCAAGCTCTCAGCCCCCCCTCCCAGCAGCAGCTGACGCAGTTAAGCATGAAAATGACACAATTCTCTAGCGAATAAAAAAATATAAAATAAAATCAAATCAAATATAAAAATACAGAATCGCAATTCTCAACTCGCAATTAGGTCGCCCACTTTGATATGCATGCAACAGAAATTGAAATAAAATTCAAATAGTTATAAATAACAAATGACGCCAAAAAAAAAAAACGACAAAAACAAAAAAATAGAAACAAATTTGAACACACACACACACATGCAAATACAAATACAAATTGTTTGTTATGAAGCCAGCAACAAGCAATTAACAGCAAAGTGCAAACAATTTCCTCAGCAACAAATTGTACTGATTGTCAATGTCAAAATGGCAGATGGCGCAATGGTGCAAATTGCAATCAACAGGTGGCGCTATAACAATGAAAATATATTTAACTTAACGATAGAGAATAAAATATTAAAAAATAATTATTAGAACACTATCATGTTGACATTTATATTAAATGAAAAAAATTTAAAATCTATTTAATATTTCAGGCAGGTTCTTTGTTTATTTGCAACACAAAATGATCTATTAAGTGAGATAAACAATAGTAATAGGTTGACACCTATGGAATTCATAATGCAAACATTTGGAAAGCGTTCATAGATCGTTAGAATGGATTAAGAAAAAAGAAGAAAGAATAGTTGATAATGTAAAAGAGCAAAGAGTTAGAAGATTAGATATGATATTAGAATGATGACCTGCAGAGAAAATAAAGTCAAAATAAATTCCATGAAAAAAATCAAAACAAAGAAATAAAGAAATATTTAAAACATTGACGAATACAAAATGAAAGGAAATAAATAATAAACTAAAAATTCAAAGTCAAAAAGAATAAAAAT